>JAJEJO010000325.1:397758-414280 GCA_020662805.1 Glaucomys volans
CCTTTCCTTTCCTTTCCTTTCCTTCCTTTCTCCCCACCCCCACATAGTCTTCCCAGTGTGGCCATGTGTCTCCTTAAAGCTAGCAAGGAGAGAATCTCTTAGCAAAATGAACATTACAGCCATGTATCAAACCTACATTAATGTAATTACATGCATTCTATCACATTTGCTTACGTTGTTGGTCAGAAGCCAACACCATATGGAGGGAACGGTATAAGCACATGGATACTAGGAGGTGGGGACAAGGGGCACTTTAGAGTCTGTTCCCCACAGCCTAGTGTGGGGCTACCACAAATCTTCATGCTTAAGTGTAAGAACATAATTTTCATATTTCTTGTTAAATACCTGTGAGTGGAATTTCTGGGTCATATGGTAAATATTTAGCTTTATCTAAGTATTTTGCAAAGTTGTACTGTTTTTCATTCCAACCAGCCTTCAGAGTTCTGGTTGGACTACGTTCACAGCAACACTTGATACTGTCTGTTGTTTTGATATTTTAGCCACTCTAGTGAGTGTGTAGTGGTATTTCATTGTGGTTTTAATTTGCATATCTGTGATAATTAGTAGTGGTTGAGCATCTTTTCATGAGCTTGTTGTGCTGAGGTTCATTTTTTTCTCTCCCACATGGGTATCAGTTATTCTAGCACCGTTTGTTGAAAAGATTGCACTTTCTCCATTGAATCGTCTTGCCACCATTGTCAAGAGCCAGCTTACCATATATGCATAGGTTAGTTTCTGGACTCTGTTGTGTTTATCTGTATGTCTGTCATAATGCAACTAATATACTGTCTTGATTGCTATAGCTTTTTAATAGATTTTTAAAAAAAATTTTTACTTGTAGGGGCTGGGGATATAGCTCAGTTGGTAGAGTGCTTGCCTCGTAAGCACAAGGCCCTGGGTTCAATCCCCAGCTCCGCAAAAAAAAAAAAAAAAAAATTTTTTTACTTGTAGATGGACATGATACCTTTATTTATTTATTTAATGTACTGCTGAGGCTCCAACCCAGTGCTTCACACTTCACACATGCCAGGCAAGCACTCCACCACTGAGCCACAACCCCAGCCCTGCTTTTTAATAAATTTTGAAACCAGGTAGTGTGAAGTCTCTCAGGTATTCTTTTCAAAATTACATTAAGCTTCAGTCCTATAAATCAGCAATTTTTACAGCAAAGCTTGTTGAGACTTTTTATTAGATTGTGTGGAATTCACAGATCAATTTGGAAGAGAATGGACACCTTAATATTGACCTTCCCATGGTGGGCATCTTGGTACACACCTGTAATCCCAGCCCTATTTTGTATTTTATTTAGAGACAGGGTCTCACTGAGTTGCTTAGGGCCTCACTAAGTTACTGAGGCTGACTTTGAACTTGCAGTCCTCCTGCCTCAGCCTCCCAAGTGCTGGGATTACAGGCGTGCGCCACTGCACCTGACTTGATTATGTAATTTTGAGATAGCATGCCTCTGAGTTTAGTCCCTAGTATTGCCAAGAAAAAGCTCTTCCCATTTATTAACATGGTGTAGATCTATGTTTATTTAGATCTTTTTTGATTTTTCCCTGTTGAGAAAAGTAGAATGGACATATTCTACTAAATTTCTCCAAAAATATTTCATATTTTGGGGTTGCTATTGTATTTATGAATTTTACTTCTTAATTTCATTTTTAATCAATGCTACTATATGGAAATAAAATTTTATGAGTTTTGTATATTAGCTTTGTATCTGCAACCTTGTTAAATTCATTTTTAATTTTAGTAGCTGTAGATGATCATATCATCTGCAAATAAAGACAGATTGGTTTGTTTGTTTGTTTATTTATTTTGGTGCTGGGGCTTGAACCCAGAGCCTCACCATGCTAAAGCAAGTATTCTACTGAGCTACATCCCCAGCCCAGGTTTTTGTATCCTTTTTTAAGAGAGATGATCTGGCTCTGTTGCTCAGGCTGGTCTCCACTCCTGGTCTCAGTTGATCCTTCTGCCTCAGCCTCCTGAGTAGCTGGACTGTTAGTGTAGGCCACCACTCCTGGCCATTGCTCTTATTATTTTATTACTTTTAAAAACTTTTATGTATTTATTTTCATTAACTTTTTTTTTGACAATGATAAGTATTTTTTTCAAAATTCTTTTCATACATGTATATACGGTAATAATGTCTGTCTCACAATCTACCATCTTTCCCCTCCCACCCACCCCACTACTTTCCTCACTCCCCTTTGTACAATCCAGAGTTCCTTCTTTCTTCCCTGCCCACCCCCCAATATGGATCAGCATTTGCTTATCAGAGAAAACATTTGGCCTTTGGTTTTTTGGGGATGGCTAATTTCACATAGCATGATAGTGTCCAGTTCCATTCATTTACCTGCAAATGCCATAATTTCCATTCTTCTTTAAGGCTAAGTAATATTTCGTTGTGTATATGTAACACATTTTTTTTATCCATCTGTTGAAGGGCATCTAGGTTGGTTCCATAGTTTCGCTATTGTGAATTGAGCTGCTATAAACATTGATGTGGCTGCATCACTGTAGTAGGCTGATTTTAAGTCCTTTGGGTATAAACTGAGGAGTGGAGTAGCTGGGTCAAATGGTGGTTCTATTCCAAGTTTTTGAGGAATCCCATACTGCTTTCCAAAGTGGTTTCACTAATCTGCAGTCTCACCAACAATGTATGAGTGTACCTTTTCCTACATCCTCACCAACACTTATTGCTTGTATTCTTGATAATTGCCATTCTGACTGGAGTGAGGTGAAATCTTAGAGCAGTTTTGATTTGCATTTCTCTAATTGCAAGAGATAATGAACATTTTTTTCATATGTTTGTTGATCGATTGTATTTCTTCTGTGAAGTGTCTGTTCAGTTCCTTACTTAGCCCACTTATTGATTGGGTTGTTTTATTGGTGTTAAGTTTTTTGAGTTCTTTATCTATCTTGGAGATGAGTGCTCTATCTGAGATGCGTGTGGTAAAGATTTTTTCCCATTCTGTAGGCTCTCTCTTCAAATTATTGTTTCCTTTGCTGAGAAGCAGCATTTTTAATTTGAATCCATCCCATTTATTGATTCTTTTTTTTTTATATTTTATTTATTTTTTATTTTTTTTTGCGGTGCTGGGGATTGAACCCAGGGCCTTGTGCTTGTAAGGCAAGCACTCTACCAACTGAGCTATATCCCCAGCCCCCATTTATTGATTCTTAATTTTACTTCTTATGCTTTAGGAGTCTTGTTAAGGAATTCAGGTCCTAAGCCAACATGATGAAGATTTGGGCCTATTTTTTCTTCTGTTAGGTGCAGGATCTCTGTTTTAGTGCCTAAGTCTTTGATCCACTTTGAATTGATTTTTGTGCAGGGTGAGAGAGGTATAATTTCATTTTGTACATATGGATTTCCAGTTTTCCCAGCTCTATTTGTTGAATAGATTATCTTTTCTTCAATGTATATTTTTGGCACCTTTGTCTAGTATGAGATAACTGTATTTACGTGAGTTTGTCTCTGTGTCTTCTATTTTTACCATTGATCTACCTGTCTATTTTGGTGCTAATACCATGTCATTTTTTGTTACTATTGCTTTGTAATATAAGGTCTGGCATTGTGATGCCTCTTGCTTCACTTTTCTTGCTAAGGATTGCCTTGACTATTCTGGGTCTCTTATTTTTCCAAATCAATTTCATGATTGTTTTTTCTATGTCTATGAAGAATGTCTTTGGTATTTTTTTTTTTTTTTTTTGAACGGGGGTTTAACCCAGGGGTACTCGACCACTGAGCCACATCCCCAGCCCTATTTTGTATTTTATTTAGAGACAGGGTCTCACTGAGTTGCTCAGGGCCTCGTTAAGTTGCTGAGGCTGGCTTTGAACTCTTGATCCTCCTGCCCCAGCCTCCCAAGTGCTGGGATTACAGGCGTGCGCCACCGCGCCTGGCTGTCTTTGGTATTTTAATACGAATTGCATTAAATTTGTATAATACTTTTGGTAGTATGGCCATTTTGACATTATTAATTCTGCCCATCCAAGAGTATGAGAGATTTTTCCATCTCCTAAAATCTTCTTTCATTTCTTTCTTTAGTGTTCTGTAGTTTTCATTATAGGAGTCTTTCACCTCTTTTGTTAGATTGATTCCCAAGTATTTTATTTTTGTTGAGGCTATGGTGAATGGGGTAGTTTTCCTAATCTCTTGCCGTGGATTTGTCGCTTATGTGTAGAAATGCATTTGATTTATGGGTATTGATTTTATATCCTGCTACTTTGCTGAATACATTTGTGAGTTCTACAAGTTTTCTGGTGGAATTTTTTGGATCTTCTAAATATAGAATCATATCATCAACAAATAGTGATCGTTTCAATTCTTCTTTTCCTATTCGTATCTCTTTAATTTCTTTTGTCTGTCTAATTACTCTGGCTAGAATTTCAAGAATGATGTTGAATAGAAATGGTGAAAGATGATATCCCTGTCTTGTTCCAGTTTTTAGGGGGAATGCTTTCAGTTTTTCTCCTTTTAGAATGATCTTGGCCATGGATAGATAGCTTTTACAATGTTGAGGTATGGTCCTACTCTCCCAAGTTTTTCTAGTGTTTTGAACATGAGGAGGTGCTGTATTTTGTCAGATTCTTTCTCTGCATCTATTGGGATAATCATATGATTCTTGTCTTTAAGTTATTGATATGATGTATTATGTTTATTGATTTCTGTATGTTGAATCAACCTTGCATTCCAGGGATAAACCCCACTTGATCATGGTACACTATCTTTTTAATATATTTTTGTATGTGATTTGTCAGAATTTTATTGATTAATTTTTGCATCTATGTTCATCAGGGATATTGGTCTGAAGTTTTCTTTCCTTGATGTGTCTTTGTCTGGCTTTGGTATAAAGGTGATGCTAACCTCACAGAATGAATTTGGAAGGGTTCCCTCCTTTTCTAATTCATGGAATAATTTGAGGAGTATTGGTGTTGATTCTTCTTTGAAGGTCTTGTAGAACTTGACTGAGAATCTTTCTGGTCCTGGAATTTTCTTGGTTGGTAGGCTTTTGATGGCATCAAAATTTCTTTGCTTGAAATTGATCAGTTTAAATTGTGTATGTCCAGGGTTTGGATAGATCATATGTCTCTAGAAATTTGTTGATGTCTTCAAGTTTTTCTGTTTTATTTGACTATAAATTTTCAAAATAGTTCCTAATTATCTTCTGTATTTCATTAGTATCTGTTGTGATATTTCCTTTCTCATCACGGATTTTAGTGTTTTCTCTTTTTCTCACGCTGTGAGAATCCCAACTCACAGCGTGGCTAAGGGTTTATCAATTTGTTTTTTCAAAGAACCAACTTTTTGTTTTGTCAATTTTTTTGAATTGTTTCTTTTGTTTCAGTGTCATTGATTTCAGGTCTGATTTTAAATATTTCTTTTCTGCTTTTGGTGTTGATTTGTTATTCTTTTTCTAGTGCTTTGAGATGGAAGGTCATTTATTTGTTGACCTTTTATTCTTTTAAAGTATGAGCTCAATGCAGTGAACTTTTTCCTCTGAGCACTTCCATCTTAGCCTCCCAGAGATTTTGATTTGTTGTATCTGTGTTCTCATTTACCTCTAAGTATTTTTTTTATTTCCTCCTTGGTATCTTTTATCCATTCATCATTCAATAGCATGCTCCTTTTTTTTTTTTTTTTTTTGCGGTGCTGGGGGTTGAACCCACGGCCTTGTGCTTGCAAGGCAAGCAGTCTGCCAACTGAGCTATATCCTCAACCACAATAGCTTGCTTTTTAATCTCTAGGTGTTGGAGTAGCTTCTCTTTATTTTATCGTTGATTTCTAGTTTTGTTCTGTTATGATCTGATAGAATGCAGGGTAGGATTTTTATTTTTTTGTATTTGCTGAAAGGTGCTTTGTGCATAGCATATGGTCTATTTTAGAGAAGGATCCATGTGCTGCTGAGAAGAAAGTGTATTCACTTGATGGAAGAAATACTCTATATATGTCAGTAAAGTCTAAATCATTGATTGTATTATTTAATCCTATAGTTTGTTTATTTTTTATTTGGAATATCTATCCAGTGGTAAGAGAGGTGTATTAAAGTCACCCAGTATTGTTGTGTTGTGGTCTATTTGTTGAAATTGAGGTGGGTTTGTTTGATTACATAGATGCTCCATTGTTTGGGGCATATGTATTTACAATTGTTATGTCTCGGTGTATGATTCCCTTAAGCAGTATGAAATGTCCTTCTTTATCCCTTCTGACTAACTTTGGTTTGAAGTCCACTTTGATATGAGGTGGAAACTGCTGCTTGTTTATGCTGTCCATGTGAGTGATATTTTTTTTTGCAACCTTTCGCCTTCAGTCTGTGGATGTCTTTTCCTAGGAGGTGAGTCTCCTGAGACAGAATATTGTTGCATCTTTTTTAAAAAATCCAGTTTGCCAGTCTATGTCTTTTAGTTGATGAGTTTAGGCTGTTAACATTTAGGGTTATTACTGAGATGTGATTTGTGTTACCAGCCATTTTTTATTTTTTTAGTCTTTAACTTAGCTTAGTTTCTCTTTTGATTGACCTTTCCTTTAGTGTAGTTCTTCCCTTTGCTGGTTTTCATTTTTTTTCATTTCGTCATGGAATATTTTGCTGAGAATGTTTCGTAGTGCAAGCTTTCTAGTTGTAAATTCTTTTAATTTTTGTTTTTCGTGGAAGGTTTTTATTTCATCTTCAAATCTGAAGCTTAATTTTGCTGGATATAAAATACTTGGTTGGCATCCATTTTCTTTCAGAGCTGATATATGTTATTCTAGGACCTCCTGGCTTTGAGGGTCTGGGTTTAGAAATCAGCTGAGATCCGAATTGGTTTCCCACTATGTGTAATTTTTTTTTCCTCTCTTGCAGCCTTTAAAATTCTATTCTTATTGTGTACCTTAGTCATTCTCATTATAATGTGCTGTGGTGTGGGTCTGCTGTAACTTTGTACATTTGGGGTCCTGTAAGCCTCTTGTAGTTGATTTTCCATTTCATTATTTAGATTTGGGAAGCTTTCTGATATTATGTCATTGAAAAGGTTGTGCATTCCTTTGGTTTGTATTTCCTCACCTTTGTCTATTCCGACAAATCTTAAATTTGGTTTCTTCATGTTGTCCCATATTTCTTGGAAGTTCTGTTCATGGTTTCTTACCATCTTCTCTGTGTGGTCAACTTCATTTTCAAGAGTATATATTTTGTCTTCATTGTCTGAGGTTCTGTCTTCCAAGTGGTCTAATCTGTTGGTGATACTTTCCATTGAATCTTTAATTTGGTTTGTTGTTTCCTTCATTTGGAGGATTTCTGCTTGATTCCTTTTTATAATCTCTGCCTCTTTATTGAAGTGATCTTTCACTTCCTGGATTTTCTCTCCAATACCATCCTTTATTTCGAAGATCAATCTAATTATGTATTTTCTAAACTCCTCTGACATTTCTTCTACTGTGTTGTCTGGATTCTATTGTTGGAACATCTTGGTTTGTTTGAGGCACTTTGTTCCCTTGTTTTTTCATGCTGTTTGTGTGTCTTTTCATCTAGTGGTATGGAGCTGAGGCAGTACAGATTCTGCCCTGTAGTCTTTTAATGTCCCTGAAGGCTCCCAGTACCTCACCTGCAGGTCCTGGCTGTTGTCCAAAAGTGGCGGCAGCCACGTGTAACCGATCCTGCGAGTACTGTGACAGTGGACTCCCCGCAACAGCAGGCAGCAGGCAGTCCACTGGCGGTCTACATATTAAGGGCAGACGATTGGCAGGTGGACTTTGGGCAGTGGGTGACGGGTAGGTAAAAGGCAGGTGATGGTCAGGCAAGGGGCAGGCAGATTGGCAAATGGCGGATGATAGGCCACAGTCAGTGAGCAATCTGCACTCAAAAAGTAGGCGATAGCTGGCAGAGGGTGGGAGATCGTGGTGGATGAATGGGGAAAACAGCAGGGGATCAGTGAGCCCCAAAGACTGCCTCACAAAGAAAAGCATTTTCCTCTGCTTGAATCCCAGGTTACGGATGGACAAGGAATGCAGCCTCCCTCTCGTCGCCATCTTGGAGTCCACCCTGGCCTTTGCTTTTTGCTTTTTAAAAATCCACTGTGTTTTGAATGTTGTCCTGTGTTGTTTGGTATCTATTGAGTTGATCCTTTTGTTTTCCTTCTTAACCAGATTCTATTAATGGTGATTTATGTTTGATTTTTCAGTTTTTAAACTAGTTTTACATTCATTGGGTAAATTTCACTTGGTTGTAATGTACAAAATTATACTTTTTCTATATTGCTTGATACGTCCATTTTTAAAAAGATTTACACATTTATGTTCACGAAGGATATTGGTCTTTAGTTTTCTCAAGTGGGTATTTGTGAAATCTCCCCTCCCCCATTGAAATTGAACCCAGGGGTGCTTAACCACTGAGTCACATCTCAGCCCTTTTTATTTTTTATTTTGAGACAGGATCTTGCTACGTTGCTTAGGGCCTTGCTAAGCTGCTGAGGCTGGCTTTGAACTCATGATCCTCCCGTCTCCGTTTCTGGAGTTGCTGGGATTATAGGTGTGTGCCACCACCTTGGCTGCCTTAATATGATTTTGCTCTGCCTACTCCTAATTTCTGGGCCTCTAATTAAATGTGTATTATACAGCTTGATGGACCATAGAGGCTCTAACTTTTTCTTTTTTTCGAACCATCTGGGATTGAATACAGGGTCTAGTGTATATGCTAGGCAAGCACTCTACCACTGAGCTGAATCTCCAGCCCTTTTTACTTTTTATTTTTAGAAAGGAGTTTGCCAAATTGCTGAGACTGGCCTTGAACTTGCGATTCTTTTGCCTCAGCCTCCCAAGTAGTTGGGATTATAGGTGTGAGCTACCACAGGCCCAGCTTCTGATTGTTTTCCAGTTCTTCATTTTGATTATCTTTTCTTGCTGTGTCTTCATGTGCGTTTACTTTTTCTTCTGCAGTAATCTGCTTTTATTCTCATTCCGCAAAAATTTCATTGTAGATGTACATTTCATGCTCGAAATTCTGTTTTCTTTCTTTTTGGTACTGGGAGTTTAACCCAGGGATGGTTCACCACTGAGCCAAATCCCAGACCTTTTTATTTTTATTTTTAATTTTTGGGCACAGGGGATTGAACTCAGGGGCACTCAGCCACTGAGCCACATCCTCAACCCTATTTTATATGTATATTTTTTGAAGTCATTGGATGGTTTTGGATCTGGTGCTGTATTCCCACATCCTTGAACATGTTTAGCAGGTGCTCAATAAATCTGTGTTGTGGAGATAAAGAAATAGGTGGATGGAAGGATTCCTCCCTTTGTGGGTCCTTTCAGGTACTTGTGTTCAAGAGCTTCCTGGTGAGGACTCCACGCTGGGCACCAGGAAGCCTGTCCCACCACCCACACAAGCCAACCTCCCAGGCCACTTGGCCCCACGTACTTCCCATGATGCCCCTGCTTGGTGGCACAACCCTGAATGTGCACACACTGCCCTGACACTCCACATAGGGGTTGTAGCAGGGATTGCCTACTGCCAGCTGGGCATTGATCTGGTTGTCCATACTGGCTAGGGAGAAGGCATCAGCAGTGTGGTCCTGGCAGAAGGACTTGTACTTCCAGATTATGATGGGTGCTGTGAGGGTTGTGGTTATCTGGTAGGTGCAGGGCAGGGTCACAGACTAGAACAGTATCACTACATGGTAGGGGTCAGATAGAGTCACCTGGATGCCACTGGCAGGGGCTGTGCACCAGGGGCTGAGCACCAGGTGCTGAGAAAGAGCCACAAGAAGACTACGGCAACAGGGTAGGTGCTGGGCGCCCAGGAATGCACACAGGCCACCCAGGCATCGTGGATGTCTCTATTTTGTAATTTATTTAGAGGCAGGGCCTCAGTGAGTTGCTTAGCGTCTTGCTTTTCTGAGGCTGGCTTTGAACTAGCAATCCTCCTGCTTCAGCCTTCCGAGCCACTGGGATTATAGGCTTGTGCCACCAATTTATTTTTTATTTGAGACAGGGTCTCACTAAGTTGCTTAGGACCTTGCTAAGCTGCTGAGGCTGGCCTTGAACTAGTGATCGTCCTGTGTTGTTGGAATTACAGGTGTTTGCCACCATGCCTGGCTGTATTTTCTTTTTATACCTTGTGTTTCCCTCCTACTATGATCATGTTTTCCTTTTAGTATTTGAAGCAGTTATAATCTGTCTTTTCTGCTAGTTATATAATTTTTAAAAAAATTCTTATTGGTCACATTTTCCTGTTTCTTGACATGTGTTGAGAATTTTGGTTCAGTGCTGGATGTTGTGCATTTTACATTGAGAGTTTGGATTTTGTGGCCCTTCTTTAATTTTTTTTGTAGTTATAGATGGACAGAATGACTTATTTTATTCGTTTACTTTTATGTGGTGCTAAGGATCAAACCCAGTGCCTCACACATGCTAGGCAAGTGCTCTGCCACAGAGCTACAGCCCCAGCCCGGATTTGGTGATCTTGAAACAGTGTTGGGCTTTGTTTTGGTGGGTAGTTATTAGTGATTTTTTTTTTTTTTCCCCCCCGATACCAAGGATTGAACTCAGGGGTTTTAAACCACTGAACCATATCCCAGGCCCTTTTTACTTTTTATTTAGAGACGGGGACTTACTAAGTTGCTTAGGGCCTTGCTAAATGCTGAGGCCGGCTTTGAACTTATGACCCTCCTTCTTAAGCCTAGGTCTTAAATTACAGGCATGGGCCACCATGCTTAGCCTATTTGTGATTCTTTCTTTGGGTGTGTTTCGTTTCTTTTCTTTCTTTCTTTCCTTTTCTTTCTTTTCCTTTTCTTTTCTTTTCTTTTCTTTTCTTTTCTTTTCTTTTTTTCTTTAATACCTTTATTTTTTATGTAGTGCCGAGGATTGAACCCAGTGCCTTACACATGCCAGATGAGCGCTCTACCACTGAGCCACAACTCCAGCCCCTGGGTGGCTCTCTGGTAACCTTTGCTGCTGGGATAATCTCACCCTGCTACCAAGGTAAAGACCTTCTAGGTCTCTAGATACCCTGAAGGAGCAGGGAGGCTACTCCCCTGTTGGTGCTGGGATTCCTGTGCCCCGTGGGAGTTCGGAAACTGATGAGCTCACAACTTCCTTATCACTCTTTTTTTCACCCTTATGAAGTTTCGCCTTATGCATACACAAGTTTTAATATTCTACAAAGCCTCAAGGGAACTCCATGCAGACTTACGGAGCTTCATTCCTCTCTGGAACGCTGTTCTGCAGTTCTCAATCGCCTTTGCCTTCCTGAATTCAGTCAAATCTCTGACCTCTTTACTCAGTGAGACTGCCATACTCTGCAGGGAACCCTCCTCCCTCTTCTTGGTCTGAAATGTGCCTCGTGGCAGAAAGCCAGAGTGGTTTTAGGGCTCAGATCATTTGTTCTGTTCTGTCAGGGATCATAGTCCTGTGCAGCTTGCTGTCCAGTGTCTATAAACAGTGGTTTCAGTCATTTGCTTAGTTTTCTCACTGCTCACTGTGGGAGGGTAAATCTAGTTCCTCTTACTACTCGTTTAATTTCAAGCAGAGGAGTGACATGATATGAGTTTCACTATCTCCTCCAACTCCAAATGTGAGATGGTGTATTATTTCCATTAATCCTATAGACAGGAACCTGAAGCTCAGAGAGGTAGCACACCCAAAGTCACTCAGTTATTAATGCCAAAACTCATGTACATTCCACTGTATCTCTGCCTCTCAAAGAATATTTGTGGTTTGTATCTTATTCTTCCAGGACAGAGCCTGAGTGCAGCCACTTAGTGGATGTAGGATGAGTACTGCTGGATCTGGAGGTCTCTCCTCGAGCATAGGAGCTGCACATGAGGTTGCTCTTTGCTGTCCAGCAAGGTCGGCACCTAGGCAGGCCGCCCAACCGGGCAAGATCAATACTTTCGCAGCAGGAGTGAGGGCACCTTTGTCTCTGTCACAATAAAAGCGTGTGTCTCTCTGTCTCTCTCTCTCTCTCTCTCTCTCTTTTTTTTTTAATATTTTTTGGTTTGTCTGACTTTTTTTTTTTTTTGCGGTGCTGGGCATTGAACCCAGGGCCTTGTGCTTACGAGGCAGGCACTCTACCAACTGAGCTATATGCCCAGCCTGACTTTTTGTTTTTTAAAGCATTCTTAATCTTTCGCTTTCTTCCCTTCCTGTTCTCTCCATTCTGACCTCTAAAGATCCTGAAGTAGATGACTTTGGAGCTTCTTTTTTATAACTTTACCAAAGACCTCAGCTGGTGGCTTCTAAACCTTACCTTTTTTGGGGGGTGGGTAGGTGAGGTAGGGTACTGGGGATTGGATTCAGGGGCACTCAACCATTGAGCCACATCCCCAGCCCTATTTTGTATTTTATTTAGAGACAGGGTCTTTGAATAAAAGTTGCTTAGCACCTTGCTTTTGCTGAGGCTGGCTTTGAACTATGATCCTCCTGCCTCAGCCTCCCCAGCTGCTGGAATTACACCAGCATGCCCAGCCTTTTTTTTTTTTAAAGTAATGGACTACCTTGTGAAGATATCCAGGATCAGGCTGGGATTTAATTTGTAGGGATCCATCTCAAGCCAGACAATGGACTTGACCACTAACAGGAGTAGATATAGGGGTAGGTGTTCAAAAAAGTGTTGGGCATTCATGAAATCTGGACTGGTCATACTAGTAGCAGTAGGCCAGCAGAGCTTGGGCATCCAGTCCTGTATGAGCTCAGCAGCTTGCCCATTTTTCAAGAAGTGCCTGGAGTTGTGTTTTTGTGATAGGAATCTGTCCTTCTGCTTGAGGAAGCAGAGTGGTTAGGAGTCTCCTTGAAAGAGTCCTCTTGGTGTTTAGTTTGGAACAGGTCTTCACTGGGTGCATTTAGCCCCCTTTCTTCTAAATGCCACTGGGGACCCCCCCCCCCCCCCCCCCCCAGTCCTGGCAGCAGCCAGAAAAACCTCCATGAATTTCCAAAGGTCGCATGAGAGTGATACTGCCCAGGAGTTGAGAATTATCTGGCCACAGCATATATTAAGAGTAGGCCACATTTATGTTATGTTCCAGGGAAAGGCGCTGCCCTGGTCCTCTGTGCTTTCATTGGCATATGTATATCAACTGATTTCTTTGTTTTAATTGTTTAAATAAGAAATTTTAATGATGTCCGTATTTATTGAGTACCAGTGATATTCTGGATGCTGAAGATACTTTAGTAAGATGGTAACATGTCTGTCTGCAAGAAGCTTAAAATCTAGTGGGAGAGAGATGGCAAATGAATTACTTAACAGAGACTATCCAAAGGTATTCTCAAGGAAGTAAGGATGGAGGCTATTTTGGATTTGGTCATTAAGAAACTGTTTGCTAACAAACACTAGGCAGGAAATGGGTGATGATACTTTTTGGACAGCAGAAATTTCATCATGAGCTGGAGAATTATCAAGAATGTCATGGTGTTGGGCAATTCACCAATTGGTACAAAACCCTCTTAGTTCCCTCATGTTGTCTAATTGGTCTGGGACAACACTGGGTGTTGGAAAGCAGTGTGGGGAAATGTTCTCTCTTCCTTAGCAACCCTCACATTGAGCTCAGTGGGCTGGCTTTGTGTGCCCAGACCAGAAGAGTGGAAAGCCAAGACTGGAGGACTTTGCAGGGTGTTACTAGGTGATGTTCCTTGGTGGGCATCCCATGCTTTGTATGTCCTTGGAAGAATTGATAAGGAACCTGTGTAGTGGTGGTCCTGTAGGATTGGAATGAGAAGGAAACTTTCTTTTTTATTTTTAATGTTTAAATTTTGTTTTAATGTTTATATATTGTTTTTTTAAACAATATATTTACATGACTAACAACTGAAAAAGGGTAAATGATATTAGTTGGCATGTGTATTGTTTGAAGTTTTTTCCTCTGGCAAATATTAACTACTGAAGAGGTGAACTAATTTTCTTTTCTTTTTTTGGTTGTGCTGATGGGATGGAACCCAGGGCCTTGTGATTGTTAGGCAAGTACTTTACCACTAAACTACATACACCCCCAGCCCAAGTAGAAATGATTTTAAGGGAAGTTCCTTAGTGATAGTGATTCATAGTGATGTGTGATCTATACAAAATTTGATTATTTTTATTAAGTAGAAGTGTTCACATCCCTGTAGGACTAGTTCCTGGCTGAGTTTTATCTTAAGCAAGTTATTTGACCTCCCTTTCCTCAGTTTCCTTATTAGCAATAATTTTGTGCATTTATTGTGAGAATTAAATGAAGAAAGAATAATGAATAAATGTTAGTGCTTGGTATCTGCCAGATGGATTGAAGGAAGTAATGAACTTTAGGAACCTTAGGAAGTAATGAACTTTAATACATAACCCATTCTGTATTAATGAGTCAGGACCATTATTCTATTCTTTGTTGCTTATTCATTTACTCAACAAATATCTGCTGATTTTTCTTTTTTTGTGTGTGTTTTGGGTATTGAACTCAGGGCCTCGCACGCGCTGGGAAAGGACTCTGTCATTGAGCTACATTCCCAGCCCTACACCAGTATCTGCTGAAGGCCTAATCTGTGCCTGGCACTCTCCTAGGCCCCAGGGATAAGTGGCAAACAGTTTCTGCCCATGTGGAGATTTTAACTGATGAGGGAGACTCATCATTTAGATGACACACAAATATAAAATTGCAGTTCTGCTCAGTTCTTTCTTCTTTTTCCCTTTTGGTGCCAGGAGTTAGACTAGGGCTTTGAGCATGCTAAGTGTGGGGCCAAGGCACACTCCCAGCCCTCTGCTCATTTCCTTTGTTTTAGTACCAGGGATAGAACCCAGAGGCGCTTAACCATACAGCCACATCCCCAGCCCTTTTTTTTTTGAACCAGGGATTGAACTCAGGGACACTCAGCCACTGAGCCACATCCCCAGCCCTATTTTGTATTTTATTTAGAGCCAGGGTCTCACTGAGTTGCTGAGGCTGGCTTTGAACTCTCGATCCTCCTGACTCAGCCTCCCAAGTCACTTGTATTACAGGTGTGTGCCACTGTGCCCAGCTTCCAGCCCTTTTTTATTTCATTTTGAGACAGGGTCTTGCTAAATTGCTTAGGGCTTTGCTAAGTTGCTGAGACTGGCTTTGAACTTGCAATCCTTCTGCCTTAGCCTCCTGAGTATAAGCCGCCATGCCCAGCTCCCTCTGCTCATTTCTTTTCAATGGATCTTTTATTTTATTTATTTATATGTGGTGCTGAGGATCGAACCCAGGTCCTCATACACACCAGGCAAGTGCTGTACCACTAAGCCACAGTTCCAGCCCCCCTCTGCTCATTTATCGAAGGAGAGGAATATGGTGTCCTGTGGGTGTGTAATAGGGAGCTTTGACCTGATCATGGATGTCAGAGAGGGGATGCTTTCCTCAGGAGGAGTTGCAGCTGGCTAGTTGCTAAAGTGGCAGGAAAAGGAGCACCGTGTGCAAAGGCCCCTTGACAAAGGCCAGTTTGTGTTGTAGACAGAGCTGGGGAATGTGGTGTCACTGGAGACCTGAGGTGTCATCAGTAGATGTGAAGCCTTGAAGGCCACACTGAATTTTTTTTTCTGTCTTCCCTAGCCATGAAAAGCTATTAAAGATGTTATTGCGGGGCTGGGACTGGGGCTCAGTGTGCTTTCCTGGCATGTGAGACTCTGGATTCCATCCTCAGCACCACATAAAAATAAATAAAATAAAAGATCCATTGACAACTAAAAATATTAAGAAAAAATAAGGATGTTATTACATACTGGGGTGGATAAGGTATGAGATGGTCTGATTTTTATTTTTATTTTTGCTGGACTAGGAGTTAAGCCCAGGGGCAGTCTACCTCTTGAGCTACATCCCCAACCCTTTTTATTTTTTTATTTTGAGACAGGTTCTCACTAAGTTGTCCCTACTGGCCTTGAACTTGTGATTCTCCTGCCTCAGCCTTCTAAGTGTCTGGGATTGTAGGTGTGTGCCCCAAGGCTGGCCTGATTATCACAGGAAATGATAGTCTGTTTGCATTGTGGAAAACGTTTTGGAAAGAGGGCCTGCATGGATGTGGGTGATTAGAAGTCTGTTGCAGTGGTCCATGCAAGAAATTTTGAAACTTGGACCAAAGTGATGGTAGTAAGATGGAGTGATGATAGTAAGATGGAGACAAGTGGAGGAGTTGATTCTGTGGATACTTAGGAAGAAATACTGGCTGGATGGGATTGTGGGTGAACTCTGGGGAGTGAAGGAGGCAGAGGAGCTCTCAAAGAGACCCTTAGATTCTTGCTTGTGCAGCTTGGTGAAGCTTGTGCCCTTTGCCCAGACAGGTAGCACTGAAATGGGTTAGGACACCTGGGGTAGAGGGAGAGGATTGAGCCTGCTGTGGGACACCAGAGTGCAAGAGGAGGCAGGAATGCAGGAAGGCGGAGGGATGTGGTGCTCAGAGGGATGAGGCCGAGATCTCCCAGTGAGTACTGTGAGAGGCAGGGAAAGCTTGCTCAGATTCTGGATGACTCACACTTCTGCTGAGTTTCATGCTGGTTGACCTTATCCTGGGACAGGACTCTGCATGGAGGGTAGGGTCTTTCATCCAGCAGAGGCCTTGCCTCTGAGCCAC
>JAJEJO010000325.1:429653-592544 GCA_020662805.1 Glaucomys volans
CTGTGGCTCGGTGGTGGGGCGCTTGCCTAGCATGTGTGAGGCACTGGATTTGCTCCTCAGCATCACATAAAAATAAATAAATAAAATAAAGGTATTGTGTCCATATAAACTAAAAAACATTAAAACAAACAAACAAGCAAACAAACAACAAAACCTCCCAAAACATAGAATGCTGTGCTTTTCACTCACTTGGCTGGATGACTGACTGACACTGTCCCCAATGCTGGAAAACAAAACCACAGGCGGTTAATACTCCAACTCCCAACCTTCTGGGGCTGCGGGGGAGCAGGGTGTGTGTTTGGGGGTGGTGGTGTTTGAATTGAGGTACTCTCGCTCTCTACTAAGGGCAGATGCTCCTAGTTTCAGCTGATAGTTTGAACAAGGATTTTAAACTTTCTAGTCATCTTAATTAAACCTCAGTGAGGGGTGGCCCTGTACTCTACTTATGACATGGGTAATTACTCCTAGGGACTGGGAGCCACCTGCCAAGTGTCCCTTGCAAGGTCCCTCTTGATTTGCTGCCTATGGATAGCTTCTCCCTTCCTGGGCAGGGCCTCTTTGAAGGTAGAAGGATCATTTAGTGCTCATGGCCTGTTCATTCCTTGGCTTCTCTGCTGAGCTATCCAGCAGGGGTGCCAGTTCTTCCATTTAGCTGACTATTATATAGCCCTTAAAAGGGAAGGGTTTATTTTAGCTGGCTGCTATATTGATTGCTATAGGGACGTTTCTATTTTCACTGGCTGCTATATTGACTGGGAAAGGGAAAGGGGCTGTATTGCCGGGAGCTGTCATATTGACTGTTACAGAAAAGATCTGTATTTAAGCAGTACCAGTGCACTGGGATCTCCCAGGCAGGATATTAATGCTAATTCATCCGCTCACCCCCTGCTGTGAGTGTTATTTGTTTAAATCTGTAGATTCCCACAGCGCGTTTATATCCTCACTAGAGTGAGCTCTGCTCCCTGTAATTATTTAACATTATATGCTGATATAAATTGTAACAGTTAAAGAATAGTAATGAGTAACCAAAAAAGAAAAGAAGAAGAAAAAAGAAAAGAAGGAAACAGCAAAACATAGAAAACAGAAAGAAAATATATAAAATAGTATGTACACTTGTGTGTGTGTGTGTGTGTGTGTGTGTGTGACATGAGAAATGGCAGAGTGAGGTTCTAAAACAGCAGTGAGCAACTTCTGGTTTTCTCTCTCCTGCTCCAAAGTTGACTTGTACAGTGTTGCTCAGTCCACATATTGTGCACCTGTGAGCAATTGTGTGAGCGTGTGCTAAGTCCCCCCAGAAGGTGACTGGGCTGATATGCACTGTGCTGTCCAGTGTGTGCATGATTACATGTAGTGTGTGTGTGTGGGGGGTCTATGATGAGCAGGATGTTTATTTATCCATTAGTGATTCAGCTTCACTATGAGTAGCTGATACCTGACTTTCATGTGAATGTCCATGTTCACACAGGAACTCTGGGCAGTCTCTGGGGACAGCCACTGAGGAATGCTGTTGGGGTTGAGCTAATAGGCCATTGGGTGTCACTGTCGCTCTACTGGCTATATTTGAAAGAGAGACTTTTTTTTTTTCCTGCTGGAGAAACTGGATTTCAAAAGTAAAGTTTTTCTGCCCATGTTGGAGGTGTTGTCTGTGTGAAATGTTTGAGAACTGTTTTAGATAGTAGTTGTTTTGTTTGCTTGTTTTTCTGTGCTAAGCTTCTAGCATGTTTATTGTTCCTGAAAATTGTGTGCTGATGGTGAGCTCTGTTTGGATATAACCCACAGTGCATTTAGATGCGGACTTCCGATGAGCAGAGAACGATCCCCCTTAATGCAGCTCAGTAGCATTCTAGAAACCTGGGTAATAGGGAGAGCTGATTTGCGTCAGAACTTGAAAAACGAGGAAGAAAATCTCCTTGCAGAAGCACAAATTGGGCAAGTGCTTGCCCCTGCCCTGCTGCTGGTCCTTGTGGAGGTGGGAAGAGCACTGAGATCTCTGGCTGCTGCTTGGTCGCAGAGGAGCGGAGCAGCGGCTGCTCGGCAGTGTGGAGTCGTGCCAGGCTTCACCACAATTCATACTGTGTCAGTTTAATAAATGCAGTACTTAAATTATGAAATTACAAAAGAAAAAAGAGAATGCACTTATTCAGACTCTTAATACATTAAAAATAAGGCATTAAAACTCTGACTTTTTTTTTTCTTCCAGAATCAATAATGAACAGGAAGGGTTGTAGACATTAACAGTCATGGACATTCAAACTCTTATACATAAATTATCTTAGAAAAATGCACATAAGACTTGAATAATGTAAATACATTAATGCATTTAATAATTTAAACATTAAAGCGCAAGCAGGAATTTGAGGCAGAGGCTCTTCTGAGGAAAGGGATTGGTCCTAGAACGTGTGTGTCCTAGGATCGATGGGTGATTTCCCCTTGAGACACCCTGGAAAGAGAGTGCCTGGCCAGTTGGTGTGGCCTCCCGTGCCAAGAATCCCTGGACATTCCTGAGCTCAGCTACCCTTAGTCCCTTATTTGAGGCTTTTGTCCTCAATTTTGAGTTCTAGTCCTATGCCTCTACTTTGTTTGTTAGAAAATTAAATGCTTCCACTTCAAAGAACAATGAACTTTGAGAATGTCTTGGTTGGAAAACCAGACCAAATTAAAAAACCCTTCAGCTAGCTCTGGCTGCTTGTGATTTGGGAATAAGGAAGTGGTTGCTTCTTATAATCAGTCTGTCCTGTCTCAGTGACACTGTGGTCTGTGGGCCCAGGTTGCAACATTCTAATAGATTTGGAGACCGGATCTAATGGGACACAGAAATGATAGCCTATATTAGCCCCTAGGCGTTGGGCATATTAGTGGCAACCAGCCATGCCAGGAAGCAAGACAGGTGCCATGTAGTTGGCTCAGTGGACAGTGAGCATGCCTTGCTTCGATATGAGGGTTTAACCATTGAATAGCCTAATGTTACTGTTTACCTCTCTTTCTTCCAAAATCTCATTCACAGTGGCAGAAACTCAATGAAATGTTGAAACCCCTGTTTTGGCCGAATACTTAAATGACCTGATTCTGTTTTTGACATCTGCACGGTGAAATAGGGAAGGACTGGAAGGCCAGGACTTTGGGCCTCAAGTTTTCATTTTAACCCCAGTGCTGTTGTCTGGTAGTTTACCAGCCTGGTTTTATAGCCCCGATCATAGGAGAGAAACTGGGAAAGCTGCAGAAAGTGGGTTGTTACTAGATACATGTTCTGAGAATTTCTCTTCATGAGGAGGAGGTGTGTTTATTTGGTGAATAGGGCAAATGTCCTGACGGGTTTGCTACAGGACCCTTGAGAAACGGTTATCAGATAGTAGTGACAGAACAAAACCTGTTTTCATTATTGCCAAATCTGTGGAAGGCTTTTATTGCTTCTCAAATTCTACCTGAAACTTTACCTGGGATCCTCTTGCAGTGATCCAAACCTTGTCTGTTCTGGAATCTGCGACCCTTCACAACTGGTCCCAGTCCTTCTTGCAGTGACAGGCAGTCTGCTTTCTGAGCTAATGTGGTTACAAACCAGTTTTTAACCACTTTCAGGAGAATGGAGCTGTAGTCTGAACTGGTGTGTGCTGCGTATGCAAACAGATCAGGCTGTGCCGCCCAGGACAGCCAGGAGGAAAACCAGTTCTTTAGAAACTGGTTGTTGGGCATTGGTTTAGAAGGGAGTGGCGTGGAGGACGAGTGAGGACCACTGAGAAATAGTCCTTGGACTGTGCTCAGATTCTTTTCTAGGCCTGGGGAACCATAGCTTTTCTTCCTGAGCCCTTGTCTACTTGTTTTGTTTTAAGGTAGCAGAGCCTTTCTAGCCAGTTCTGTTTTAGTCTTGAGATAACTGTCAGTCCTAGGTCTGTTGTGTTTGCTTCTTTTTCAGAGTTTTCAGAGCATGGGTCTGCTCCCTTTGGGGCCTGTCCAGCCGTGCTCACTGGCCAGTTCTCCTGCCTGCCTCCACATTCATTCTGTTAGAGGGAAGAAAGTGAGATCGAGGGAGCACACAAACCAGGAGAACCAAATTCTCTTTTGGATTTTGCTGGTCACACCCAGGAAAGCTTCTTTCTCTTCCCTTAAATTCCAAGAAATGGTTTATGACCTTAACCACACAATTGGCTCGTCCTGAATTGGGGCATGTTGAACTGGCAGTGGAGGCGGAAGAACACCTTCACTTCTGTTCTGGGTGCAGAGTGTGGCTGCCATCAGGCAGTGATCAGATAGCACTGATCGGGGTCAGCTCACCCCTGTGATACATCCCGTATGCAGATTTCCTTTGAAGAGAGAGGAGTCAGGTTCATTAATTAAAGGAGCCTGGCTTGAGAGGCCTGTAATTAGAGGTGCTAGAAATCTGAATTTTAAGAGGGCTGTGCAGCTGCATTTTGAAAAATGTAGGGAGGCACCAAGAAGTACAGGTTGTGGGCAAGAATGTGGCTGAACCAGATTTGAGAGGTTCAGGTTTTGGCAGAATTCCCCCTTAAATTCATATTTATTCTTTCTTTCTTTTTCTTTTTTTTTTTTTTAAATGTGAAGATGAACCTGTGGAGCTTTTTTTTTTTTTTTTTTTTTTTTTTTGTGGGGGCAGGGAGTGGTGAAGGTTCCACTGTGACAGAGAGGCTGGTGTTGTCAGTTTGTGGAGGGCAGAGAGGAGCTGCTGTGAACTGCAAAGGTGCTTAGTGTTTATGGAAGTAGGGATCTTTGGGCCTTACGGATGCAGTGCTTGAAAAAAATTAAGCAATTTCTTTCTCGAAGTGAACACGGGGAGCAGAGAGCAGAAGCACAAATTGAACTCAGTGTAGAGGGAGAAGTCCTGGGCTAACGTTGGACTCTGAAGTCTTTCTCTACTTCTCTTCCTGAGAACAGCTTTTCCCCCTCTGTCATAGGTCACTTCTTGGTGTGAACCCAGAAATTCTCAGACCTTTGTGGGAAGTCCTGACTTGTCCCTTTTCTTTTTCATTTCCTCAGTTTTTTGTAGAGTGACCTTTTGCTTTGGGTGCTTTCTGTCCCCCTCCTTTTAACAAAAATCTTTCTCTGTGATTTATGATGGCCCTTCTTGCTTCTTGTCAAAAATCTTTATTTCAATCCAGGACTGTTTGCATTTCTGATAATTAACTATGGCTAATTTGGGATGTAGACAGGAGTGGGGAGAGTTAGGGTTAGATGAGGAGGGGGGTCTACTTCCTGCCTGAACCCCCCAAGAAGGAAAGAAGGACCTGGTGGGGGGGTGAACGCTGCACATGCTGACTGCAGATGTGGTGCCGGGGCCCGCCCTCTGCTTCTTGGCTGTGTGTCCTTTGGGGTATTGTAAACATCATCCCATTTCACAGCCTAAACCATAGCAGATACTAAGTGTTCAGAGGGACAGTCCTGTGTCCTCTCCTTACATTCCTGTATGCATATATCTTGGGAAAGCTCCTGGTGGACCCATAAACTATGGAATAAAACGAAAGTCTCGAAGACTCTCACTTGGTGCATTTATAATATGCAGATTGAAATTCAATTAGATTGAAACCTCTATTTAGCAGAGTGGTTTTATGAAATAAATAATTTTTGAAGAAGGAGGCCTATTGTATATAATAAATATGTGTTTTTCCTTCACTTGCCAGCCTGGCTCTCCTGCCTTCCAAACCCTCACCCCGAAATGCTGATTCCCACGCAGCCGGCATATTTGGACTCTTTACAGAAGAAATGCCTCTCCGTCACTTCCTGGCACAGAGGTTTCCTCCTTGATTTACAGGGCTCAGCTTGTTAGCGCTGGCCAACGGGAGATGGTGTGAAGGTCCTCATGTCCTCTTTGTCCTCTCTTGGAGAAAGTGAGGGGTGTGTGTTTTCCTTTGAGCTTGTCATGTAGTGGGGGGTTCAAGTGCCCCCCTTCTGCCAGAAGTCAGCCACACTCCTGGTCTTCTCTTCACCTTCTTTACTACATATCATCCAACAGGGGTGAATGATTTTGAAAGACTAATTTAGAATTTCAGGAAGAGTAGCACACCACCGAGCAAAGCGTTTCCCGCCAAGACCCCCCTTTCTTTGGTCCTCCCCTTCTCAGCCCAGCCGTGACAAACTGACAGATAATTAACTGATCAGGTCCTCCTATTAGGCGCGTCCCCATGCCGGGAGCTGCTCTGCTTTCTGCAGGTCCTCTGGCCGCTCTGTGCACAGAAGCGGTGCTGCACTAAGTGGTCGTAGCAGAGGGCAGTGAGTGCTTTGAGGAAGCACACAGAGTGCTCTGTGGAAGAGAGAGTGCTTAAAAGGGAGAGTGGGGCAGCAAGGTGCCGGCTTGAAAGCACCTGGTGACGATACTTGGACTTTCAGGTTGTGATCCCGAATAGCACCACCTGTCTCAGGGAATGGCGCTCTGAGTTTCTAATAGGATGCTTGATTGCAAAGAACGTTTTGAAGGCCACTTAGTCCCAGGTCAGGCTGTGCATTAGGCACACTAATCCTTTGCCGTACACTGTACTGGAATTGCAAAATTGGCAGTGCACAGTCCGTTGAGCATTTCTGTGCAGATACTGCCCTGCCTGACTCTCTCCTACCCAACTTTTTTTTCCTCAGTGGAAAGAAACGTTTATCGTGGAGTATTCTCTTCTACCCACCAGCACTAGTTTTAAAAACGACTTTTCTGTTTATCTCATGTGGTCACTTTTCTTGTCTTTGTGATTTGAAACCTCAACATGCAGATAAATGTAGTAACATGTTGGGGCTGCACACAGGCACAGGTCCTTGGGCCTGGCATGTTGGAGCAGAAAGAAATACCTAATTGCATCACAACCACTCTAAGTTCATGTGTGTGGAGCCATCAAGCTGAAAGCATCCAGACAGCATCTGCTGTTATCAAATCACTCGTGAACCCAGCTAATTAAAATAGAGCTTCATTTTTCTGAACCATTGTTTGGCAGGAATTCGAAACGGGTCTAACCCAATTTCTGCGTGTTTATGAGCCTTTATTATATCAGAGGTACTTTTCTGTAAATGTACAGGGCAGCGTTAAATGAATTGATCCACAGTATCGCTGCAGACGCACTGTGGACTTGCTAATGATTTCTCTCCCAGCCTTCTGGTTTCCAGACATTTTCTTGAAAGCTTTATGTTCTCTTTTTCTGTCCTCTGCTCTTTGTCTTCCTCTCTCTTTCTCTTCCCCTTCCCTTACATTTTAAACTTAAAAATTTAACCTTTTTTCTTTCTCTCCTTTTTTCTTTTTGGGGTACTGGGGCCTTGCACATGCAAGGCGAGTACTTTACCACTGAGCCATAGCCCCAGCCCTTAGCCTTCTTTTTTCTTTGAAAACAGGAAAAATGTTCCCTTAATGAAATTTTCTTTTCCATTTCTCTCTGTTTTTCATTTTCCTCCTCTCTTCCCATTTTTTTGCTCTTATAGTAGATAAGATTTGTCTTTTCTTGCTGTTTCCCATTTTTCCTCTTCATCTCTCCTTCCTTTTACATTTTCTGTCATGTCTTTCCCTCTAACCTTCCTTTTCTTCGTTTTCTCTTCTTTCAACCTCCTCCCATTTTTCCTAATAAAGTGTGTTGTCACCTTTGTCTGCACATGCAGACACAGACCATGGCAGGAAGGGGGGTGGTGGAGGCAGAGCTCTCTGCTGCTGTGAGATGATGTCAGCCCATATTGCTTTTCTGAATTTGCTTGCATGCTTTATTTTGGGTTTTAAAAAGATTTTTCAAACAACGTCTATTCTACTTTATAGTCTAATAATCCTACTTTGAAGATGAAAAGTATTATATAAATGCTAACTAATTATTCCTTGTAATACTTCAGTGAGTCTCTAAAGAGTGCTAGTTCCATTTTACAGATGAGGAAGCAGAAACAGGAAAGGTAGGTAACTCTGAAAGTCACTGGAGAAGTTGGTGACTGAGTTAGAACCAAGGTCAGGTCCCCTTTGACTGTGATTCTTGATTACCATCTTATTGGAGTTCATTTTTCTCCCTATAAGAATCACATATATTTAAGGCGAGGGTAAGAATACTTTTCCCTTTTCCCCTTCTCTTTATGTACTTTTAACCTTCTGAAGTTTCATTTGCAGTCTTGAGTTGTTAAATGAATTTCTAGGTAATTCCTGGGAAAGAAGGATGCCAAACCACTTATGGGCTGGTAAAATCCTGTCCATTACAGTCTCAAAGCAGAGCGCTCACTTTCTGTTTCCAGCAGCTTCCAGTAAGTGGGTCCACGTCACACACGCTGTTGGCCCCAGTGACCATAGTGTTGTAGGAAGCGCTGCCATGTTTGATTGAATTTAGCTGCTCTGGAATGACGTGTACGTGAAGTCGTCTCATGCATTACTGTGGCCTTTATTATTGCTAATGCATCCTGACATTACAGGTAGCCTTGGCTGTCCCAGAAAGGGCAAGGCTGCTCTGAAAGAGCAGGATTCATGAAACTGTTGTCTAGTGAGACTTGTGCTCACAGTTACTTATACTACGTAGACTAGGGAAAATGCTTTTGTGGAAAAGATGCCTATCCCAGTCCCTCACCCAGCTTGTTTCAGAAAGTGGATCAGTTGGTATTGTTCTTTTATAGAGGACAGGGCCAATGGATAGAAGGTTCAGGAAACTCGGTTTCAGTTCAGTTTGAAGAAGGGCTTCTAGCCAGATGTGGGTGTGTGTCTGTAGTCTCTGCTGCTTGGGAGGCTGAGCCCAGGAGTGTAGGCCAGCGTGGGTGACACAGTGAGACCCAGTCTCAAAAAGGAAAAACAAACAAACAGAAAGGGGATTCCTGAAATGAGTTGGCAGTTTCTCCGTGAGTGAGTTAGAAAGGGATTGAGTTCCCTGTTCACTGTAAGCATTTAGGCAGAGGCCTGCCGATCATTTGTAAGGGTTGGATCATTTGTAAGTGTTGTCGAGGAGGGTATCCTTGATCATGAGTGGGACCAGTGGCCCCAGATTGCTTTTGGCCTCTTTCCTTGACCTAGATTGTGACAGCAAAAGCAGCATCTTTGCTTGCTCATTTTGATTGTATAAGTGCCTAGGGTACTGTGAGGACCCAGTGATGCTCAGTAAGTATTCATTATTTAATCTTTGGCTTCCTGCTTCTTAATCTAACTTCAGTAACAACTGTTCTTGTTCAGTTGAAGAAACCACCATCTCTGCCCCACACCCCCACCCAGAATGAGTCATTCTGGATGGCCACACTTTGTGAATGACTGTTGAGATCCATATGAAAACAGAACAAAATAAAAACCCTTTAAAATTTTAGGGAATTACATAAAATGGATTATATAATTTCTTGCTTAATTTTTCACTTTTTTGGCACCAGGGATTGAATCCAGGGGTGATTTGCCACTTAGCCACTTTTCCAGTCCTTTTTATTTTTTATTTTGAGACAGGGTCTTACCAAGTTGCTGAGGCTGGCCTTGAACTTGTGATCCTTCTGCTTCAGCCTCCTGAGTTATAGGTGCACCACCACACCCGGCCATCATCACTTCAGATGTAAATGTTTAGAATGTATTGTGAGTGTAGATGTTTTCAAAACCTGTTGAAATATAGATATGTTGTATATTTGCCTGTATTCTAAGATGATTCCACTGATGTTAAATGACCCCAAACTAATAAGCTTTGTGAATTTTTTGTTTGCTTTTCAAAGTTGTTTCTCTCTTGACATTTGCTGTTAGCCTTTTTTGCTCTCATGTCTTTGTTCTTAAGTGTCCCTGTACTAGCTGGCTCCTTTCTCATTTGCAGCTTTTAATCTTCTGTGTTTGGACACCAGATAACTAAGCTTGTATATAAAATAAATCGTGTGAATAAGCTTCACTATGTGTAAAATATATGGAATTTGTGATTCCTTTTTTTTTTTTTTTTGGCATGCGTGACAGTGATTTCTTCTCCCTTTCCTTCTCTCCTTCCCTCTCTCTGTTGATTTTTTTTTTTTCTCATTTTGAATTGGGTGTGAGCTTGGAGAGCAGAGCTCTGGAACAGTTGGATCTTGCCCTTGCCCTTCCTTGACCTAAGCCCATACTCCTGGCCTACGTATCTTAGGCTGCCTCACGGAATCAACTTAGAAATTATGAAGTGATACAGCCAGGGAGTCCTGAAGGTCAGTGTTTAACCATGTTACAGAAAAAAGGAATCTGAGGCACAGAGTAGGAGTGTGAGAGGCCAAGTGTCATGACATGTTAGTGCCAGACTCAGACTCAGTACTTGGGTTTCTTGAGACCCAGCTGGCTTTCTGTCCTACATCAGTTCCGTTCCTCCTGATTTTGAACATAATATGTATAAATGAGGAAATGTAGATGTTTGTGTAAGGTTAAAAAAAAATCATGGAGCAAATTTCTTTGCTGGCTCATGAGCAGGTTCAGAATTAAAGTACATAAACCAAAGAGGCTTCTGTTTGTGACCGATTTGACTGTTTGCTCTCAAGGCTGGTGTCGTTATTGCAGGAGAAGCTTTAATCCTCTCATTCAAATTTACAAGAAATGCTGTTTCCTTTTAGTTTAAAAAAAAAAAAAAAAAGTCCAAGCAGCATTTGATTTGAGGAACAAAAAGTCTAGAAAATGTATCCGGGAGTCCTCGTCAATTTGGGGCATAATGAAATATAAAAAATACTCAATAAAAGCTCCTTATTACTTTAACTGTTTAAATGTGGAGTTTTTAGCCATCAGGTTAATGTTTTGGTATCATTTTTTTATTTGATTGTGAGCACTTTTCCAGGTAGCTCTGCCACTCGAGCGCTAATCAGATTCCCACAGATGAGCGGTGCTAGCTGCAGCCTGACATCACCGCGTTCTTGCTTCCACATTATTTTATTTGTCTTTCCTGTAAAAGTTAATAACTCCGTGTCCATGTGTTTAAACAGGCAAGAAGAGAGAGAAAGGACAAGGAGCAGAAAACGATAAGCCGTGTCTCACAGGAAGCTTGTGCTAAATCGAGGACATTAGGGATTTTTATGACTTCCAAGTATGTCCCCCTGTGAGTGGGCGTGGGGACCAAGAAGGTTGCAGAGCAAGATGGTGTGGTTCAGCACCTTTTTAATAACAAAAGTGAACTTCTCTGTGTTGTCCAGACGGAGGCTGGGAGGAGTTTGAGATGAGTTACCTTTGATTTCGAGGAGGGGGAGGTGAGAGCTCAGGGGAGCTGATTGCTCAGTGGTGAGAGCTGTGTGAGTTCTGTGCGAGTCTGTCACCTGCTCATTACTGCAGCTGCCAGACTCCTTGTCATCTTCCCAGTGTTGGTAGGATGCAGAGTCTCGGGGCCAAGATGGCCCTGGCTTCCGTGGAATCATTTATATTTTAAAGTGTGTGTTTGTTTATTGGTAGCTGTGGTTGTTACTAACAGGAATGTTTATGATGTTTAGTGAAAGGTTGCCGAATGGTTCAAACCATGGGGACTGTTCCTGTGTGTGATGGATTCCCTTGCTGAGCTGAAAATGTCTAAATTGAGGTTCATGAGAGGAGCTGCTGATTTGTTATCTCTTGACTGAGTTTTTCTTCCAGGTTTGTGCCTTGGTATTGATGATGTACTCTGAGTGCAGATTTTCCTCTTTGCACTGGGGATTGACCCCAGGGCCCTCAACACTGAGCCGCATCTCCAGGACTTTTTATTTTTTATTTTGAGACACAGTCTTGCTAAGTTGTTGAGGCCCTCACTGAATTACTGAAGCTGGCCTTGAACTTGTGATCCTCTTGCTTCAGCCTCCCAAGTCATGGATTACAGGTGTGTGCCACCACACCCAGCTGTGGGTACAATTTTGTCTGTGGATATGAGAACCTGTTCCATAGTCATTATCTCAGTGCTTCTGAAAGATATGTTTTTGGTTTTTTTTTTTTTTTTTTTTGGTTCTGGGGATTGAACCCAGAGGCACTCCACCACTGAACCACATCCCCAGCCCTATTTTGTATTTTATTTAGAGACAGGGTCTCACTGAGTTGCTTAGGGCCTTGCTAAGTTGCTGAGGCTGGCTTTGAACTCACGATCCTCCTGCCTCAGCCTTCCAAGTGCTGGGATTACAGGCATGCGGCACTGCGCCTGGCTGAAAGATGTTTAAAAAAAAAGATGGCATTTTCCTCATCTGCAATAGAGGCTTAGCTTTTCTTCTCTGGGTTACACACTTTGTGTAGATAAGTTACTTCTGAAATTGGCTAGAGAGGTGGGATCTGCATTAGAGACTCCTTTCTTAGAAAATAGAAGGTGGTCACCGACTTGCTTCATATGGATGTGAGGCACACCTGACGTCTGTCACCCCACTTGCTGCCAGAGTTGGTTCCACTGATCATCCTGACCCAGGGGAGAACGTGTTCGTGTCAGCTCTCCAGGCTCGGGTGCTTGTTGAAGAGGGCACCTTTCCTCTGAGAGGAACTGATGGATTGCATTTGACCATTTGGATAGTAACAGTTTCTAATATATTTTACTGTCTTTTTAAGGCTTTTATGTCAGCTTACACTATTATGAATCATACTTCTATTTTTTCCTTTATGCCATGAAAATTATTTAAAAATAATAGAAGGGCCGGCCATGGTGGTGCACACCTGTAATCCCAGTGGCTGGGGAGGCTGAAGCAGGAAGATCACGAGTATAAAGCCAGCCTCAGCAAAAATGAGGCTCTCAGAAACTCAGTGAGACCCTGTCTCTAAATAAAATATAAAAAAGGATTGCAGATGTGGCTCAGTGGTTAAGCACCCTGGGTTCAGCCCTGGTACCAAAAACAAATAAATAAAATAATAGGAGGAACTGGGACTTAGTAACTTTCTGTTGTTTACTTTCTTCTGTTTCCGGGTGGATCTAAAGTACTCTTTAGGTACACACATTTGTCATCTCAAATTTCCTTACTATCTTTTGGATTTGAACTATTTCTAGGCTATGACTGGTTATTTTTTTGTATTCAAATTTATTTATTAATCTTTAGTTTTTCTCCATTTTTCTTACGTGTGGCAAGAGTACTTGTGAATGACCCCTTAGAGGTTTTAGTTCTGTACCACATGTAGATAACAGGATGGATTTCTTGGTCTGGAACTTACCTTCCTTGGAATTCAGGAGCTCATCTTGCCCCATGAGCAGAAGGTGCCAAGCCCTCAAGAGAGGGGACCCTTCTCCATACATTCTGGAGATCATCTATTCTGTGTCTTACTCCAGTGATGACTTGATGCTTGAGGTGGCCGCTGTCCAGGACACTGCTGTTCTCAATTCCCTTTCTAATCATCCCATAGCCCAATCGTGTAAGACTTAGGGGGTCGCCAATCTCTGTCTGACCCTGACTTCAAAAGAAGTGGAGCTGAAGCAGAGCACCAGGTCCCAGAGTGAAGAGAAGTAACTTTCAGAGGCATAACATTCTGCTAGTGGTGGAGCAAAAGAGCCTAGGAATTAGAGGCAGTGGTATCATTTCATTAGGAAGGTCTTGGGGACTGTGTGCTACATATTTTTAGCCTTGGAGTCACCAGCCACCGTCACTGTGTGAGCTCACAGTTCTCCTAGGGAGCATCTTGGACACTGAGTCATTACATTCCTTTGGAGTGATTCAACTCAACAGCTTGACACCTTCATTAATTTTACAACACGAAGCCTAGTGCTCTCTGCTTCCTCTTTAACAGTGCAGGGAAATTAGAGGAATATTGAAAATATAAAACCAAGGGAAACTGGAGAAAGGAGCAGTCAGCTGCCAGAGAACACTGTTAGGGAATTGAGCTCCTTGCCTTTCCTAGTACCTTTTGGGATGGAGCAACCAACTCTTGCCACTCGACTCTGGCACATAAACCTTTTATTTCTGTTCCTGGCACGCTGGCTGAACCTCCAGCGTATAGCCAGCTCATTTGCCTCCTCTGCGGAGGTCACTGCTACTGTGATCCGTGTGTAATGGCATTTTCCTCCTCTTTTCAGTATGGAGGCTATTACAGTTTCTTCTCTAAACAGGACTTCAAACAATTTGCTGCCAGTTGGATTTCAAAGCCAAGGAAAAGGCAAATGTCATCCTTTTTTTCTCTCCTCTTTGGGTAACTGCTTTGTTGGTTGCATCAAAAATTAGAGGGACTGCTATCTAAATTCAGGTGGGGATGCACGGGGACAAGGCATTTAAATTTGCTTTTCTTTCTCCCTGAAGGAGAAAATCCTTTTCCTTCTCAACCTTTCCTAAAAAGGAACTTTGATCTTGTCAACCCAGAAGCAGGGGTTTTCATTTCCTCTACAGCAGGCGCGTATTCTCCAGCTCTTCTGCAGTGGAGTTGCAGTGGAGCGCCCTTCTGCAGCTCTGCTTCCCAGGCTCTGCAGCGCCCTTTGGGCTGAAAGGTGGCACCCAAAGTGCTTGGCTGGATGGGAAAACCTCTCCAAAGTCATCCTTCCATCCCTAAGATCACCATCACTTGATATTAAATAGTGTGTGGTGGCTTAAGAAGCTTTTTATTTCCACATTCATTTCTGGAAGAACTACTTCAATAAAATAACAAAACAATGACACTCTGGCAAGCCGTTCATGCAATATTTTTAACTAGGGCCAAGAAAAAAAATTTAGATGGCAGAGATATTTCACTCTGAAAGGTAGTTTTTGCGCATATGAAGTTGCCACTTTTCATAAAGGCTTTTACTTCATATATCAATGTGTTTTAAGAGAGACTAGGGTCAATAATGCATGCTTTAGAATTCCCTAAATACAGATTTACACAATAGACCCTAAAATATATTATATTCTATCATGTCAACTCTTGTGCACTTCTACCAGAGGTATTTTATTTCTTTAATATGAAAAACAAAAGGACAGAGGAAAGTAAAACAAAGGAAATTAGGGCCCACATGCTTAATTAGTATAGGGTTGTAACCCAGATCAACAATGGGAAGGACACAGTGACCAAAACCAGGAAATTCCAGTAGAAAGAGAGGAGCTTTCCTTTAACTCCTTGTGTGCCATGCGCTTGTGAGCTGACTTCTCCCCAGGTGCAGGGCTAGCTCAAGTGCAGCTCCCTGCCTTTATTTTTGAACTTCTGGTTTCTGTAGACAAAATGTAAATGGTACATACCTCTGTGTGTGTGTGTGTGTGTGTGTGTGTGTGTGTGCGCACGCGCCCATACTTGGGTATTAATTGTAGATAAATGTGCTAAAAAGTACCACTTGATTTTGTAACCCTCAGAGAAGGGGAAAGAGTACCAAAAAAAAAAAAAAAAAAAAAAAATCCTGTCACTGTCATCTGTTCATTTTTAATGAGCAATTTTAAAAAATTGAAAATAAAAGAGGAAAATGAATAGGTGTTGAACCAGCCCGTGATATGTAAATGCCAACTAGTAATTACCTAAAACCTCAATTTTCATTCTGTTTCATCTTGCAAAACATTTCATTTTCCCTGAGTGAAAACACTTAATTTGGGCTGTATAAGTTAGCGGAGCGGCCGCCTCTGGCCTGCGCCTCCACTGGCTCTGGCTAGGGGGCACTTTGGCTCTGTGCTTGGGCTGCCTGAGCTGCTTGTCCACCTCAAGGTTATTCCCCTCTTGCCATTCCAGTGGTTTTGCACTGAGCATGCAGCGTCACCCCCTCCCATGGGTCTGCTTTTGGGGAGCCCATTCCTCTTGTCCTTGCAGAGAACCATTTGAATTTCGGCTGACCGAACTTCCTGGCATGTTCACTTTCCCTTCCTACCTGACTCTGAGACCCTGGGCTTCCCTGAGTTGGGGTTCATACTCTAAGAACTGATTTCTGGAAGCTCCCTTCCCTCTTTGAGATTTCAGACATTCATCTCTGTCCACTTTTTAATTTATTTTTTTTAGGTGTGGATGGAGCTTTATTTTCTTTATTTATTTATATGTGGTGCTGAGGATTGAACCCAGTGCCTCACACATGCCAGGCAAGCGCTCTACCCCTGAGCCACAACCCCAGCCCTTGTTCACTTATTGCTGCTGCTCTGTATTATTTCTTTTGATTTGGTGGCCAGGCAGTGCTCCTCAATTGAAGCCCACACATACTCGCCCTCCTACCACACTCAGAGTGTGATTCAACATTTCTTCTCTTTTGCATACTCACAGAGTTTTCTTCTGCTCTCATTTAGGATCTGTCACTTTTTGGATGTATTTGTGCAGCATCTTGGAATGTGACTTGTGACTGCTCCTGCTTCCTTCCCTCCCCAGCCTGTGCCCCGGCTAAAAAGAGTGTGGCTAAAAAGAGAGCGTGTAGAACTAAGAAAGAACGGAAGCCCTGGGTTGTGAATGGCAGATCAGAAAGGAAGCTAGATGCAGAAAACCCAGAATTCTGTTGTCCTAGGACCCTGGATCCGAGAGTCCTCTGCCTGGAATCTCAGGGAACTCGGGCTCTTTAGTGAGATATATAGCTTCATAATTAGCCCGTTGCATTTTTTCACAAGTGCTAGCATCAGCGTTCTACGATGTGTTTCTCTGATTAACAGCTGCTTTGCAACTATTTCCTTGTGCCACCGATGACCATATTTGTCACGGAACTCCTGACAGAGTACTGATTTCTTACTAAAATGCAGCATTTCTGCTTTAAGAGGGTTCTTTCTCTCCTGCTCAGCACCGTGCGGCTTTTAAAGTCAGCCCTTGTTAAAACTCGAGCTGGCTTTGGTCTAACGCGTGTTAACAGGATTCCGGGTATCTGCTTTAGAGCGGGAGCGGGGAACCTTTCACAGGCAATTTAATCTTGTGAGCAGCGCATGGTCGCAGTGCTGGAGTGGGGTTTCAGGCCACGTATTGGTCATTTCCCCTTGCCCTCCAGTTGCGATCTCTCTGGGTTAAAAAGAACTTGGCTGTGGTTGTTAATGTCATTAATTTTTGAATATTTTTAATATTTTAAAATGGCTAATGAATGCTCACATTTTAGGAGATAGATGTGTATGGAGTACACAGGAGTGCTGGAATTGGTGGCATTCCAAATAAGTGTCACTGGAGACAATGCATCAGGTTTACATGTCAGGTGCAAAGTGCTAAGGCTCCCTCAAACCCCAGGTTTGTTATTAGGCAGGCTCTGTTCTCCTGTCCCCCTTGTGCAGAAAATAAGGTGTGTGCTCTGAAGATTACAATGTGCAGGCCTTTGTTGGAGAATGGAAAACACATAGGAAGCATCTCTTCAGTGAAGACTGTCAGGAACCTGGATTCTTCCCACCAGGGATTACTTACCCCACACAATGCATTTAACAGCACGTAGTTCATAGCAGATAACCCCTGAGTATACTGTACTCCATTGATTTATACAGTTACAAATCCTGGTCTCTCAAACACAAATCTCTCTCAATTGGCCAGTCATCTTGAATCCAAAGGTGTTTTTCAACCTGAAGTCTCCCCTTTTTTTTCTAGATTGCTCACAGGGACTCCAGCATAACAGTTGTTATAGACTGCAAAGACATTTTACTCCTCTCCTTTGCATCTCATTCTTTCCTCTAGCTTTAAAGTGATAAACAGTAAAAATGATCAAATTTCCCTAAAATTGTGGAGTTCGAGGAGGCAGGGTTGTTTTCTTTTGCTTCAGGGGCGGGAAGATAGACAATAAGGCCAGAAGGTTGCGGGAGTGGGAAACTTTGCTTCTGTTTTCTTCTGAGTTCCTCTTATTTTTATTAAACTAGCTACTGGTAGCTCGAGGTGCGCTCATTAAGAACACAGCCTTGCAAGGAGAGGGAAAGCCAATTCCGTGTTTATCACAGACTTCACAGCAAGTGGCTCGACAATGGCATCAGCTTTGCACCAGAATTTTCCCTGGCTTGCTGCACTCCCACAACATGTGCAATAAAGTTCCTGTCTCCGTTTTACATCTTTGACATTGAGGCGGAAGATTTGGCCTGAATTTATGTAATTTAGTTGGGCATAAATATAACCCATGAATAGTCACATTCATCATCTAATTAGAAAATCAAACGATAATACGGGACAGGCTGCAGGCACCCCATCACTAAATCCAACAAAAGCGTGTTGTGTGTGTTGGACCTCTGTAGAGGAAAGTCAGTTAAATTGCTTCATGAAGTTAATGAAAGTGTCCAACAATAGGCGGGTGAAAGACCCAGAACAGAACCCTGCCAGTTATTCAGTGGGTGAAGATTTTAGCTTTATGGGCGAGGAATTTTGGGAAATCTTTTACTATCGATGTATGAGTCACAGGGCTATAAAATTCTAGATTGAACAGGTCCTTCTCTGCTGTTGTAGCCCCAGTCTTGTGGGGAGGGAGGAGGGTGAAGAGTAGCTGGAGGAGTAGTTAGTGAAAGGAGGAGAGAGGTTTCGGATGTTCACGCTTGCATGTAGCTGCTTATCTGGTATCTTTCTTATTCAGCACATTATGTGGAGGCTATTAGTTTGGGTGCTTTATATTTTTGCATCTGGTGTAGTGATATCCATGCTGTTAAATATGTGATTTGCCTGTCGCCTGCATTTTCAAAGATCAAGAGGAACATAAACAAGCCCCAAATACACTTTATGTAGGTGTTTGGCAGTATTATTTTATATGACTTGAAATTAGTGAATGGAAACTTTAAAAGAAATTGTTCATATTTTTGCAAGTTTGAAGTGTGCCGGGACTTTGTCAAATTCCCGTTAAAATAAATACGTCAATTTCATCTCCCTTCCAAATTCATTTATCTTGCTTTTTTAAAAGGTGTTTTCTACTTTACCTGATGTTTAAATTGGATTCGCTCGTTTATGCTGTTCTTTGCTATATCCCCCACGTTTTTCTTAAATGAATTACTAATGACAGAGCACTCCATCATTCCCTCTCTGCAGCCACTTTAAGGAAAGCATGGTGATCTAAACCTTTTAACCTATTAAAGATGATTTTTCCCAATTGAATCAGACCCACCACAGGTGTAATAACTAATCATTTAAACTACACCTGCTATTATGTATTTTTAAGCCATTATGCGTGTTGGATAGATGATAATTCATGTTTATTGCATTGTCCGATGGATCCGTTTTGCCTACACTAGGCTGATTAATGTATTTAAAGAAATAAGAGATGCAATTTTTAAAAAAAAATTGATGGAATGCGCCAAGCACTGCATTGAGTGCACCATTAAACCCATCAGAACTTTGCTCTCTGACCAGAAATGCATATACCAAGGACTATATTAAAAAAGCAAGGTGAAACCTGTGCATTTTAGTAGTGGGATTCTGTTTTCTTTCTGTCATGGGAAATTTTGGGAGGATGCAGGAGAGGGTGAAGGATAGAAGCTGTGCTGCTGGCACCTCCTGCCTAAGACCCATTCATCCACATTTCCTCTGACACCTGGTACACACCTCACAGCCTCAGAGGCTGCCGCATGATACCAATACTGTCATTTTCTTGTGTGTTGAAGGTGCATTTTTTCTCCAGGTGAAGAACAATTATCCCTGAGCCATCTGAGCAGTGCAGATTGGCGTTGACCCTGTGGGGCCTGTGATGTGTCCCTGTCCCTTCTCTTCCTTTGTTTTTTCCCTTATCCCCGCCCCCACTTCTGTTTTGTCTCCTCCTGTCCTGTGGCCTCCTCCTTTCTCTTTCCTCCTAATCCTTCCCTTTTGTCTTTTCTCTTTCTTTCCTTTCTGCTGTCCTTCTCCCATCTCTTCATTAAAATGAGTCACTATTATAGATGATGTTAGATTTTGCTTGATTTTGGTGCAATGTGAGGTGATCTGGTTGAGGGGCTGAGGGGTGAGCATTGGGGTTCTAGGTGGTCAAGCATTGATTTTTCTTTAGTCTAGAACCATCTGGTTGTTTCTGCAGTTTGTGGAGGTGTTCAGTGAACTCAAAATGTTGGAGGACAGATCAAAAAAACTGGAGGCAGATGGGTGTGGCTGTCAAGGAACACCAGTATGTCTTATGGGTGACACGCCCAGGTCAGGAAGGTTAGGGCACTGAGCTCATCCTTTAGGAAGAAGTCTAGGGTGAGCCTACCTTAGAGAGGTCATGGGAAAATAAGGGAATTTCCTTGGCTTTCCCCTCCTCCCCCTTTCTGATCACCCTCCTATCTTTTGTTCTGCCTGATCTCAGGATTAAATTTATTTAAAATATGGGGAAGGAGATGGTACATCACTTGAATTTTGTTTGTAGCTGCAGTGATGTTTGATGGCTGTCCAGTTGCTCCCTTATTTTTAAGGATCACAGAAAACTTCTTTACATCTGGCTCCTGGGAAGTGTTTTCTTTCAAAGACGTAAGAGTGAACTGCAGGGCTGGTTGACTTTACCTGTAACAGGAGACTGCTGTTCTTTCGGTTTTGATGTGAACAGAGCCAGTCATTCAAAACAGCCCTTTCCTTCCTGGGGCAGGTTGGTGCTTCCCATCCGTAGGACCCTTGTCTGCATTGGGGAGCAGAGGGCCACGTGCCTCAAGGCACTGAGTGACAATGGAGGCTAAGGCCTTCAGGGTCTCCCTTCCATCCCCTTCTTGGCTAATTCGTAGGTAAGATTTCATTAAATAATATTTATTACTAGAGGGAGGTAGATGATCTGTCAGTCCGCCAGCATTCAGCCAGGGAACCCCAAATTTTGCCCTTCGAAGGCTCTTTAGAATTCAGCTGCGCTGCACAGGAGGGACTGGTGTGGCAGCCACCTGTGTCGTCTCTTCTACGGTCCTCTCTGGCCAGGAAGCGCTCAGTACCTTGTCAGACTCTGTGCAGAGATCACGGACTTGTCCCTCGCTCACAGTGTGGCTTGGGCAGCAGCCTGACATTCGAAGACAGTGTCATCTCGCCTTCAGTTTCACACACACCAGCACTGAGGGATCAGGAGAAGAGGGAGAGCTTGTTTATTTAGGGAAGGCTCTAAGGAGTCAGAACAGGATTCAGAAGGACTGTGCTGGGTGTGTGTGTGTGTGTGTGTGTGTGGCATAGACAGAGGTGGGAAAGGGAGGACTTCCAGAAAGAGGGTGTGCGTGGCACAAGAGCTGTGACTGGGTGAGTGGCCAAAAAAACAGCTTGAACAGGGAAGACAGGAAAGATTCTCTGCAGGTCTGAAAATGTAGGCTGAGGGGTGAGATTTGATCACTCAGATGCAGGAAGCATGGGAATGACCTGATCTTACATTTAGGTCAATTTTAAATCTAAGAAATAGGTAGTTATACATTTGTTGATGGTCATACACTTGTTTCTGTGGCCCTGGGAACTTGGGATTTTCATCTTGAAATTCTGACTATTGAAGTTAACTCTTCTGTTTTATCTCTGCTACCAGATTGCCACAGCAGTGAAGTTTCTACAGAATTCCCGGGTTCGCCAGAGTCCACTTGCGACCAGGAGAGCATTCCTTAAGAAGAAAGGTACAGGTTTCCCCAACCATGCAGAGCGACCTGTGGCGGGGTGGGTGGAAGCTGTAGTGTGGAAGTGAGTGCTGTATGGGTCACAGTCTCAGCCTGCCTGGCAGCCCTCTTATGTGGGACCAGGGAGTGGGCGTGAGGTGAGCCCCCTGGGGAACGCAGGTTTCTTTCCTAACAATGGAGCAAAGAGATTACTCTTTGGTTGGTAATCTCTTTGGTTAATTAAGTTCCAGATATAAGGCCAAGACATCGTGGCCAAGGGAGCCTTCCATAGCAGGATTGGTCTATTGAGTAAGGCTGGAGAACTTCTGCTTTCTGGCCCCTTCTTCTGTCAGCAACCCTGGCTGCATAATACCGGCTCTAGGAGGCCAGCTGCTTCAGTAAGGAATGAGGAAGAAAAAAGTGAAGGACAAGGGGAACAAGTTGACTGAACAAGGTCAGGTTAAGGTCAAGCTCTGGGTTATTCTGATTTGCGGATTGAAGTGGTAAATTATTGGTTTTATGGTACTTCTGAAAGCAGGAATAAAGTGGATACTGACATATTCACTAGAATATGAATTCTGTCTGAAGCAGACAGAATCTATTCTGGTTCCTTTGGAATTTAGAATATTTTTCTTTTTTGTGAAAAGAAAACAACCAACCAACCAAAAAAGAAACTGGAATTTTCATTCTTGGAATATTTAATTTTCTGGAAATCTAGGAAGTTGTTTAAAGGCCTTTATGTAACATAAGAGAGGAAAAGTAAGCTTCCCCCTTCTTCTAAAAAGACCTCTTTTTTTCTTTAAAAGCTAGAATGTTGGCCTCAAAATTCTTGTGTTTCAGTCATTTTTGCCTGGAATAGACGATTGGGTGTTTTGGTGACATTTCCTGCTCCATGGTGTTCCACTAAAGTGGTGCTGTAAGATCCTGCCTGAACCTTCACCTGATCGTGACCCAGGGCCCGCTCACAGGGTTTGGGCAAGTAAGCCCAAATGTCTCGTTCACAGGCAGCTGCTTAGCAGCAGTCCCAAGCCAGATCCCTGTGACAGAGTTGGTGAGGGCGCTGTGTGCTCTCTGGCTTCGTCGTGCTTACCCCGTCATTAGGAGATTATTAAAATTTGGAGTGTGCTGGCTGGCCTCTTCACTCGGCAAGCATCATGCCATAAAGGAGTTTTTCCTTGAAATATGTGTACCTATGGGGAGTAATTAATCATAAAAGCTTAGGGATTTCAGCTCTCTCATCAAAGCACTGAAGCGGGGGAAAGCTGAGCCTAAAAGCTGAGCTGATTACCCGGGGTAACCTGAGACAAAATCTATGGTTGCCCAGAGATCCTTAGCCCAGTATATTGTGCAATATTATAACTGTCTGATCTTCTCTTCCACCGACAATGACCAGTTAGTCCTCATTTTCTCTCAAACGCAGCTGGGTTAGAATTTCATTTGCAGAAGGTATTTAGAGCAATTTAGAGACAAATGTCTCTGGTGTTTGCTCGGCACTTCCCCACCGCAGGCTTTGCTGAGCAGTTTTAGTATCAGGAGCTCCATCTAATCTGTTTAATTTTAATAAATCCCTGACTGGGAGAGGGAGAGAAAGAGAGAGAGAAACTCTGGACCAAATAATACTTCTTTTGAGTCACTTGGCTTGTAATTACTGTAGAGAGGAAACCGTTTGGTGCAATTATTATTTGTTGCCCTTAAAAAAAACACAAACCCAACTGAATAATTAATCAGTTTACCCAAGGGTGAGTGTCCACCCTGTGCCACACCCTGCTCTCCCCCACTAGGGATGTACTGAGAACAGAACAGATCAAATCCCTGTCCTTGCGGAGCTTCCGTCCTGAGGCTGCAGTGAGCACATGGAATAGCCAAGTCCACGGGATATCAAATGGAAGTGCCAGGGGAGAGAGAAAGCAGGGAGTGTGGGGATGAGGATGCCAGGGCTGGTGTGAGATGGTCACAGAGCCCTTGTCAGATCCCTCTAAGAGGTAGTGTGTGAGCAGGGACCTGAAAGTGATGAGTATTGTTAATGGAGTCGACCCTAATTTGCCTTGGAGATTTTAGAATTTTGGGAACCATGAGAAGCTATTCTACCCTTCTTTCTCTAAAGAGAACCACAGGAGTTTATCCCTGTACTTAAATCCAGCATCACTGAAGCTAATCACCCATCTCCATTATCCTCTAAAATGCTGCTTCAGTTGGTAATTATCCATTTCCGAGTTGAATCCCAATAGGGTAAGTTCTGGCAGGACCCTTTCTGGGCAGAGAATTCCAAGGTTTGATTGGCGTCTGGGGAAGCAAAGCCCCTCTGTGGATTTAAACTTCACTTTTTTAATTTCCGCTGTTCCTTGGGTCAGGCTTGCATGATCATCACAGCTTGGCACCATCTCTGATGGGATGAGGGAGGAGCAGCTAGCCTGTCCCAGCAGTAGTTGTGGAAGGGGAGAGAGTTGGCGCGCTGGTGGACTGGGGCAGGAGGGACCGAGGTGCTGGCGTCGTCACTCTGGGTCTCCCTGCAGGATCATGGCTATGGTGGTTAGGGGCACTGGCTTTGGGAAAGCTCTCAGCTACTGTAGGCTTGGCTTCTCCTGGCAAATGTCACTTCAGGGAATTGCAGTGGAGCACTGACTTGAATTTATAATCTTGACTTTCTTTTTTTTAATAAACATCTCTGTCCTGAAAAGGCAAATCCAATTTTGTTTTTCTTTTAATATTATTTAATATTTAATATAGAAATTGAGGCCCTGTAGTGCAATGTCAGTTCAGTGGAGAATGAGGGCACTTCAGGCGCATCAGCTGAGCTTGTTTATTGTGAGACCACAGCACAGCTTGGAGCAGGGGCTGCCTCTGCCTCCGTTACTGACAGGTTAAGTGTTGTGCTTTCTGATTGGGGGTGTGGGGAGTGGGCAGTGAGTGGACTAGGAATGGAAAGGCATTGGTTTGCAAAGGTCTGTCTGTCTTGTTTTGTTTGGGGCTTTTTTTGGTTTTGAGATCTCTTTGGGATGCCTTAATGTCTGAATATGGAGTCATTAATGAGAAACATGAAGTTATTAGAATCATTTATCATTTTCTTTGAAGTTTGTACTGCCATTTTGTGTAATTTACAGCATTTCTTCCCTTTTATCAGGAATTTTTTGGATGAAAGACAAAAGCAGCTGTTCACCTTCAGAGTGTTAGAATGAGTGTTTTTGTTTTCCTTCCAACCACTCGATTCTGCAGATGATGCATCAACTGCCGAGTCAGCCACACGTGAGGCCTGGGCTGTGTGTGGGGGTTAAGCCCTCGCAGAGCTGGTCTATATATAGAAGCAGTTCTTGTTGGTATCTGGGGCTGTAAGCAGGCTGCAGTCTAGGAGGACAGGAACTTAAAGACAACCATAGGATCAGTCCAGGAAGTTAGGAGCTTGGAAGTGGTTGTCAGTAGGCTTGTATTGATTTGATACCCTGTCCAGCCCCAGAATGTTTGGAGGCAGTCTGTTTCCAAACTTGTTGAGCAGGCTGTGTCCTAGGTTAAGGTGATGTGTAGGTGGACCAAAGGAAGATGGGGTGCGGCGGGGATGGTGTTCTCTGTTGACTGGCAGGCATATCACTCAGAGCAGGCTTCTAACTCAGGGCGAGCATCGCGAGCATTGCTGCAGAAGCCCGTGGAGTGGAGTGGGGCCGGGTGGGGCTGGCCGACACTTTCACTTGCTGTGCCCGTCGGAAGTGTGTGAATGAACGGCTTTTTTCTCTTTCATCTAATAAATAGTCCTGGAGTACAGGGTGAGAGTAGGGGAGGAAAACTAAACAAATAAAACACACCACCATACTTTCTCATACTAAAAGGTGAAACTAGATCTTAATCTTTCTTCTGTTCCTGGAAGCGGAACCCAGTAGCAAAACTGCCGCCTTGCTGGAAATGAACTTGAGGAAGAAACCTGATGGTCTCAACCTTGGTTGTGGGGTAGAGGTGAAGGGCTTCTCTCGCTGGAGTATTTTAAGGGGGAGTAAATTCTTACACAGATTTCAATTTAACTTTTATTACTTTTCTTTTTTTTTTATCATTTACGTCCATTTCATGAGGTAGTTTGCATGTCCTTGAATGGAATCTCGTTACCATGAAAGCTTTTTTAGCATTGATTTCATAACAGTCTTAATTTAATAGCTCCGTCATTACTGAGAAGCTCTGGGAGTGGGGCCCTGGCTTTCCAGGTCACTGACCTTTTAATTACAAACCTTGTTCTGATGGCCAGGTTATCGACTGGACAGCTCCCAGCTTGTGCCCCCAGGATGAAAACGAAAATAACTGTGTTTCCTCCCCCATCTCCAGGAGAAAGGAAAAAAAAGTAACCTCTTGTGTTTCTAAAATTAATTTCTCCTTCAGCTTTACTTTATAATTAATTCTCTAAGTGTCTTAGTGAAGCCAGAAGTCTTTTTTCAACGCTTTTGTTCCTGGAGCTGGGGTCCAGGAGATAGCTTGGGGTCGGGGCAGACGTCTTGCCAGCGCCACCCCTTTGTTGACTACGGCTGTTGCCTCTTCGCCCGGAACTCCTGCAGCTGAGCTGGAAGGAGTAGTGTTGGCACTGTGAGGGGCCGTCTGGCCCTTTTGAGCCTTTGTTAAGGGTATGGATCATGGCATCAAGATTTCTGTCCATTCCTGTATTTGCTGGAGTGATTGAACTGGGTACATCATGCTCATTTTTAAAGCTGATCCTGTTCTGACAATAGGTAGGAGTTGAGTGGTTTTTCTTATTGTTCTTACTTCTCTCTCAGTCTTAGATGACTGAAAGAATCAAGTACCCTAACCTGAGGCGTTCCACTTGGTCATGAACTTGACCCAAACAGGTCACTGTCAGTTTTCTGTTATTGACTGTGAAGAGGAAGAGAAAACAGAGGACAGTGGGCAAGAAGTGGGGTGGCCAACGGTTCCGATTTGCCCAGGACCATCTCACTGAACTTCTGTGTTGTAGACGGCCCCTTAGTCCTAGGTAAACAGGAGTGGGAGCCACAGAGACAGACAAAATTGATGTGTCTTTGGAAGCTGGAGGAAGAGGGCAAAGTGAAAAGAGGCCACCAGCAGTTGACCCTGAGTCTAGCTTGTGTTAGGGTGGCATCTTCCACCTCCTGCTCTTCCTGCCATGGGCCGTGCCCTGATGAGGCAGTTGCGTCCTGCAGGTGAGTGAGGAGCCTGGGCCGGAGCAGGCAGGGAGGTGTGGCAGCCGTGTGCTTATTCCTGGGGATGATTGAGCATCTCCATCCATCTGTTGTGCATGGACCATCTTCCTTCCCTGCCAGTCTTGCATCTGCATATCCGTCACCTGCTGTTCTGGACCAGCCTATTCATCACACGAACTGGTTCCCCCCACATCAATTTTCCTGCTCCCCTTGTTATCCAAACTTGTCTTGAACTCCACAGATTTTTCTCAGCATCCAGGATGAGACCTACAGCAGGTAGACCAGCTGAATGCTGGCAATAAACGTGCCATGGCTTCCCCATTCAGAGGGAGCTGCTAGCACTTGCTGCCCCAGGAGGCCGAGCCCTGCTGTTTCTTGCACTTCACCCTGCAGTGCAGGAAGTGGCAGAGAAGCTCGGGCGGGTGAGCTCTTGGATTTTCCCAGTTACTTTGATATTTTCCCTAAAATGAAGAATGATTCTTTCCTTAAACTTGTGTGCCTGAAACAATACTTCAGAGAACAATAAAGTGGTGAAAGTGACATTGTCATGTATCTTAGTGTTGTGGTTTTTTAAAAAAAACTTGTTAAAACTTAACTTGGAAAGGTAAGGTGCATGCTTTTAAAAATGCACACAATCAAGAAGGATAAACGGTGGAAAATAAGTTGTCTTCCTTCTTGTTCCTGCTGGCAGCCCCATTTTCTTTTCTGGAGAATGCTGCTGTTAACAGTTTGCTAGGTACCATTTGAGATAGTCTAGCCACATAAAAACATAGTAACATTTACTACTCCCCCACAGAAACACTGACACTTTTTAAACAGAGTGGTGGCATATTTTACTCTTTTTTTTTTTTTGGAACCAGGGATTGAACCCAGGGACACTCGGCCACTGAGCCACATCCCCCAGCCCTGTTTTGTATTTTATTTAGAGACAGGGTCTCACTGAGTTGCTTAGGGCCCCACTAAGTCGCTGAGGCTGGCTTTGAACTTGAGATCCTCCTGACTCAGCCTCCCAAGACGCTTGGATTACAGGTGCGCGCCACCGCGCCCGGCATACTTTACTCTTTAACTTTGCACTTGGCGCTTTATCTTGGCTGTCATTCCACATTGATACATACAGATTTATTTTATTCTCTTCATTAGCTGCATAGTATTCCATGGTGTGCCTGCGTCACGGCTCTTTCAAATATTACCCTGGTAAACATTCTTGCATAAGCATTGGTGAACGTGTGTCAGTGTGTAACATGGTGCCATCCTAAAAGGAGCATTTTTGTGAATGGTGAGCAGGCTAGGGGATGTTTTCCTTGCTTAAAATTTCATGGGATTATGTCCTTAAAGGAAATATAGCTACATAAACACAACTATATATAGAAAGAAATTACCAAGAGAAAAGAGAGCTGGGTGTGGTGGTACATTCCCGTAATCCCAGCTACTCCGAAGGCTGAGGCAGGAGAATCACAGGTATCAAGGCCAGCTTTAGCAATTTAGTAAGGTCCTAATAAGCAACTTAGTGAAGACCTTGTCTCAAAATAAAAAGGGTTGGGGATGTAGCTCAGTGGCAAAGCATCCCCAGGTTCAATCCCCAGTACCCCTACCTTCACCAAAAAAAAGGGAGAAAAAAAGTGTAACAAATTGCTATTAATGCTTAGCACGTTTAGATTGTGAGGGGACAGGATTTCTGGTTATTGAGTATGTGAGAAATGCTTTCTTTTAAAAAGAATCTCCCTCTTCTCTCATCTTTTGAATGGATATAGGTTCATAAATTTAATTTAAATTTTTCTTTTTGAGAAAGAGTCTCACTGTTGCCCAGACACTCCTTGAACTCCTTTGCTCAAGTGATCCTCCTGCCTCGTTCTCCCCAGTAGCTGGAAATATAGGCACACACCGCTGCACCCAGCTCATAAATCTAACTTTTGATTCAAAGCAAACATTCAAATGAATGGAAAGCCTATTGGATCTATATTCAAATAAAGTACGTAGTATAGTTCTCTTTGTTTCTGACTGGGTGCTTTGTGGGTCCTAGGCTTTTGGTGGGGGTGGTCAGCCCTAGCTGGTGCAGAGTTTTGCTGCATTAGATACATCATGAAAGAACAATGGAGACCTGTCTTTTCTAGTACTGAAAGATTATTAGGAGGAAGTAGGAATGGATGCTGATTACTTATCGATGGTATCCATGTTCATCCAGGAAAAGTAGCAGTAGTTCAGTAGAAGTCAACAGAGCAGGGGCTGAGGGTATACCTCAGTGGTAGAGTGTTTGTCTAGCATGCGTGAGGCCCTGAGTTTGATTCCCAGCATGCACTCGCACACATACACTTGCAAACACACAGCAAAGCAGACTCAGGGGAGGCTGGAGTATAATGCTTGCTAGACTGAGCTCCTCAAGGGCAGTGGTCTTGACGTCCTCACCAGCATCTTCAGTGCCCAGCTGCACCACCCCTCACTGAGCGGATGGACTAAGGGGAATGGTTGGCTGGAATTGGAAGACACCAGTAACATTTTCTTTTCTTTTTTTTTTTTTTTTAATTTTTTTTTTTAGTTGTTGATACACTTTTATTTTATTTATTTATATGTGGTGCTGAGAATCGAACCCAGTGCCTTACACATGCTAAGCAAGTGCTTTACCGCTGAGCTACAACCCCAGCCCAACCAGTAACATTTTCAAAAAGAGCTCAGTTTGTTTTTCCCCTACAATTTATTTGTTCAACCCTAATATACATGTAGTTTCAGAATCACTAACATTTACCTGAGTACAGTGCTTATATGTGTACAGTGCTGGTTTTGTCTTTAGACAAAAGGATGGGGGTGGGGAAGGACCAGAGCTTTGCATTGAGGAAAGTGAGGAGCAGAGCCAGAAGAGTAGGAAGGACATCATTAGTGAAGGGGCACATGTGCAGTTAGCAGGAGTGGCTCATGGGGTCTGCAGCAGGAAAAGAATTGAGGTTGTGGGTTAGCTAGTGAGGGAGGAGCCAGCAATAGGACCCAGTGTTACAGATACAATCAGTGGCACTTTTTCAGCTACTTGGAACACAGTGAAACTCTGCTTAAGGAAATTTACTTTAGGCTGTGTATCTAAACTGACTTGGCCTGGCAACAGTCGGACGAGCTACAAAGAAAGAGCTGCCAAGCCCATCGTCAGGTGTAGAGGATCTGGGCTTGTGACATTGGCAGTGGAAGTGGAAAATAGAAATGATAGCATGTCTTTGTAGAGAATTTTACAATTCATGAAACATTCTCACATATCTCAGTGAATTTCTTTACTGTAATCTTAATATGTAGTATTAAATATTTGTTAAATGAATGAGTACATGATTTAATAGATCTCAGAGCATCTCTTTTCTTCCATTTTACAGATGAGGAAATTGGGGCTCTTAGAGGTTAACTTAGAGCTAATTAATGACAAAAGCAGAAATAGGACCTGTGTCTTCTGACCAGGGATTTTTTTGAACTATACCATGTGCTTTCTGGAAAATAAGGACAGAACGACAGAGATAGTAAAAGAACAAGTTAGATGGCTCATTTGTGGTTGGGTATATGAGGTGAAGGGAGGCTTTGTGACTCTCCAGGTGTGTGTGTGTTAAGCAGCTTTATTGGACACATACACATGTGCTGGTAAAATTATCATCACGATTAAGATAATGAATCACTCAGTGCCCCATGAATTTCTTCCTGCCCTACATTCCCCAGTACCCAGACAAGCATGGATTTGCCTTCTATCACTATAGTCTGTGTTTTCTAGAATTTTATATAAGTGGAATCATATTGTATGTACTTTTCTGTCTAGCTTTTTCATTCAGCATAATTATATTTAGACTCAGCCATGCTTTTTGTGTATCAGTAGTTCCTTTTTAGTGCTGAGTAGTAGTCCATTATATGACCATACTACAATTTCTTTCTTCTTTATCATCATAGGCATTTTCTCTCTCTCTCTCTCTCTCTCTCTCTCTCTCTCTCTCTCTCTCTCTGCAGTGCTGGGGATTGAACTCAGGAGCACTTCACCAGTGAGCCGCATCTCCAGCCCTTTTCGTTTTGAGACAACTTTTAATAGCTAAATTGCCCAGACTGACCTTGAACTTGAGATTTTCCTGCCTCATCCTCTTGATTAGCTGGGATTATAGGCATGTGCCATTGTTCCTGGCTACACTACAATTTCTTTGTCCATTTACCTATTGATGAACTTTGGGTTTGTTTCCAGTTTTTGAATATCAAAAATAGGACTGTTATAAATATTTGTGTATAAGTCTTTGTTAGAATATACAATTGGAGTCAATGCTAATGGATGGAATGATGTGGTAGGACTATATTTAAATTTTTTTCCAAACTGTTTTTGACAGTGGGTGTACCATTTTACATTCTTACCATTCATATCTGAGTGGACTGACATTTTGAGTTCGGAAAATAGGAAGATGCAGGTGTCAAATTTTCCAGTAGTAAAACCACATGGAAGCAGTCTCAAGAGTGACTAAATAGCTGGGCGTGGTGGCGCACGTCTGTAATCCCAGCAGCTAGGGAGGCTGAGGCAGGAGGATCGCGAGTTCAAAGCCAGCCTCAGCCCAGGCAAGGCACTAAGCAACTCAGTGAGACCCTGTCTCTAATAAAGTACAAAATAGGGCTGGGGATGTGGCTCAGTGGCCAAGTGCCCCTGAGTTCAATCCCTGGTTCCAAAAAAAAAAAAAAAGAGTGACTCAATAATGGGTCATGTTTGCAGTACTTCAGCCTAGGAGACAAGTCTGTGGGGTGTAGACTGCCCGAGTTCAGATCCCAACTTTCGTTGCTTTCTGGCTCTGGGATGTTGCATGGAATGTGTAACCTCACTGTATCTTGGTTTCTTTTTCTGTAAGATGGGGTTAATGATAGTATTTACTGAAAAAGATTCCTCTCAGAATTAAATGAAAATATTATGAAAAGTACTTAGTAGAATACCCAGCACTGCAATGAGGGCTTAATTGACAACAGTGATCAACAGAATGTACATCCTCTAAGGTGGTATCAAGTCCCCCCACTTACCTGCAGTTTCAGTCTGCAATTTCAATTGTGTGCTGTTAACTTTATTCTGAAAATACTAAGTGGAAAATTTTCAGAACTAAACAATTCAAAAGTTTTAAATTGCAGGCCATTCTGAGTATCCTAAGTAAATCTTGAGCTGTTTCACTCCTTCCTGGCACAGAAATCATCCCTTTGTCCAGCGAGTCTGCCGTGTATCCTACATGCCCATTGGTCACTTAGTTGCTGTCTTGGTTATCAGACTGACTGTCACGCTACTGACGTGCTTGTGCTCAGGTAGCCCTTACGTGGTCACCCGATGCTGCATCACATGGGCATTGTATTATCTCACATTATCACAAGAAAGGTGAGTACAGTACAGTAAGATGTTGGTGGGGGGAGACCATATTCACATAATTTTATTACTTTACATTGTCATTGTTCTGATTTTAAATTAGTTGTTAATCTCTTACTGTGCCTAATTTATAAATTAAATTTTATCACAGGTATCTATGTGTAGGAAAAAGCATAGTATATATAGGGCTTAGTACTGTCCACTGGGGGACAGGCATCCCCCAGGGGTCTTGGAACACATTCCCCATAGATAAGATGGACCACAGGACTCAGTTTGCTATAATGTTTTTTATTTTTTTAATTTTTAAATTTTTTTTATTTACTTATTGATTCATTGAACACAAATGGAGTACAGCTATTGTTTCAAGGGTTGTACACAAAGTAGAGTCACACCATCTGTGCTTTCATGCATGTACACAGGGCAATGATATCTGTCACACACTCTGTTATTGATTTTACCCCCCACCCGCCCCCACCCCTCCCTTCCCTCTATGCTAGCTATCTTTCCTCCATTCTTGCCATCTTTCCCCCCCACATTATGCATCATCATTCATTTATCAGAGAGACCATTCGGCTTTTGGATTTTTGGGATTGGCCAATCTCACTTAGCATAACAGTTTCCAACATCATCCATTTACCTACAAATGTCATAATTTTATTCTTCTTTATGGCTGAGTAATATTCCATTGTGTATATATAACACAGTTTCTTTATCCATTCATCTACTGAAGGGCATCTAGGTTGATTCCACAATCTAGCTATTGTGAATTGAGCAGCTATGAACATTGATGTGGCTGCATCACTGAGGCAATCTGATTTTAAGTCCTTTGGGTATAAGCCAAGGAGTGGGATAGCAGGGTCAAATGGTGGATCCATTCCAAGTTTTCTAAGGAATCTCCACACTGCTTTCCAGAGTGGCTGCACCAACTTGCACTCCCACCAGCAATGTATGAGTGTACCCTTTTCCCCACATCCTCGCCAACACCTGTTGTTGCCTGTGTTCTTGATAAAAGACATTCTAATTGGGGTAAGATGAAATCTTAAGGTGGTTTTGATTTGCATTTCTCTTATAACGAGTGATGTTGAACATTTTTTCATAAATCTGTTGATTGCTTGTAGATCTTCCTCTGTAAAGTGTCTGTTCATTTCCTTGGCCCATTTATTGATTGGGTTATTGGTGTTCGTGGTGTAAAGATTTTTGAGTACTTGGTAGATTCTGGAGATTAGTGCTCTGTCCGAAGTGTGTGTGGCAAAGATTTTCTCCCACTCTGAAGGCTCTCTCTTCACATTGCTGATTGTTTCCTTTGCTGAGAAGAAGCTTTTTAGTTTGACTCTATCCCAATCATTGATTCGTGCTTTTATTTCTTGCGCTTTGGGAGTCATGTTAAGGAAATCTGGTCCTAATCCAACATGATGAAGATTTGGACCTATTTTCTCTTCTATTAGGTGCAGAGTCTCTGGTCTGATTTCTAGGTCCTTGATCCACTTTGAGTTGAGTTTTGTACAGGGTGAGAGATATGGGTTTAGTTTCATTTTGCTGCATATGGATTTCCAGTTTTCCCAGCACCATTTGTTGAAGAGGCTGTCTTTTCTCCATTGCATGTTTTTGCCTCCTTTGTCAAGTATGAGATACCTGTACTTATTTGGGTTTGTCTCTGTGTCCTCTATTCTGTACCATTGATCTACCTGTCTATTTTGGTACCAATACCATGCTGTTTTTGTTACTATGCTATAATGGTAAGTTAAAAAAGTTGACTGTTGGTATCATAAGAACTCATGCAACAAGAACCTGTGGGAACTTTGAGCAGAGAGGGATTTAGTCCAGGCAGTTACAGCTTGCACAGTTAGTGAAAATGCTAAAGGAACAAAATCCAGGCCAGACCTCCAAGAATAAAGAATATCCACAACATTGAAGAATGAACTTGCCAGGGAGCTGCTGCTGCCTGTCCTGGTCAGGCAGTGGGGTCAGGAAGCTGCTCCTGGAGCTGTTAAGTTCAAGAGCACACCTTGTGGCTATGATCTGGGGACTGGGAAGCTGCGTCGCCACTGAAGGTGTCTTCTGGTACCCAGGAAAACAGTGACAGTGCCTTGAAATGTAATCTTGAAAGGCTTCCACCTTTAAAATTGCCTCTTGAACCCTATGAAGCTGGAGACCAGGCACTGCAATAGGAAACCAAGGTGTTACTAATAGCTGGCTCGCCCACTTGCTGATAATCGCATCAATCAAAAGCAGCAAATACAGGTACTTTGCCTCGTTTTCACTTTCCAAATTGCCTGTGAGTACACACCTAGTTGGTGGAACCTAATTCTCATCTAGAACTCTAGGAGTCTGGAAAATGTAGCTTTTAGCCTTCCAACCTCTGTGAAAGAGGAAGGCAACTGAGAGAGGTGGGAATGGATGATGAGTGCTAGCAGAGGAACCCACAGGGGCAGGGAAGTTCACAAATAGACGAGATTTGCCCCAAAACAGAGTGCAAGCACGTTTATCCCATAAGCTGCATTCTTACTGAAGGCTTGGGGTTTTCAAAGCCATTTAGATATACAGCCTACAAGGTGAGGGAAGCGGGTCATTCAGCGTCAAGCGGATCGCATGTGTGTGAGGAGTGTACTTACTTACTCAACCGTTTTTTGAAAGGAGCTGGGCCTTTTATTGTTTACAAAACCTGTAGGGATGGGCCTCCAGTGTAGGCAGGAGGTATGCTGATTTATTCCGTATCACCACTGGCTTTTGGACATGATTTTAAGAAAGCTGTCACTCTTTTTATTTTTTATTTCACTCTTCTTAGTTATACATGACAGTGGAATCTATTTTGATAAAATTACACAGCATGGGATGTGTCTTATCATACTTAGGACCCCATTCTTGTGGGTGGGCACAATTATTGGGATTCACTTAGGTATTTACACTCATATTGGCTGTTAGGGATGGGGGTCTCTTAAGGAAATTTATCTGCTAAGGATAGATGAGGGAGCTTCAACTAAAGGGACTACATGATGTGTGGGTTTATTAGAATTGTTGAAAAACATTAGAGGCAAGGATTTTTGAAACTTAACATAAGGAGTACCATAAGGCAATCTCTGATGAAAAATATTTTATGCTTATTGGACTGTAATTGGAAAGATTTAAAAATAACTTTGGATAATATTCATTAATTTACTGAGACATTGTTAATATTCAATGCTTTTGTGTCTCTGTCTTATAAAAATAAGTTTATCTGCTGGGTGGAGGAGTGTGCGTGAACCCATGAACATGTTATAGTGTCCGTGAAGCAGAAAATATTGTGCTTTTATTTTTAATTTAGTTTTGGTTGTATGCTTTCTAGGCTGTCAGTCACCAGCTTTATCTTCTTTCTATTTTCAGGATAAGTAAAGGCAAGTCACTAGAGGTCCTGAGTAAGTAGAGTGACAGGGCCTGCAGGCTGCCGAGATTGAACACTTCAGGTCATTTTTCCCTCCCACCTTTAAATGGATCCGTGTTTGGTTTCTAAATCGTTCTGATAGGAGCCTCTTTTCTCAGAGCTCTCCCCTATCAGCAGACATAGGACTGGGGACCATTCTTGTCTCTTACTGTTAATTATTCTTTTTAGTTTTAAAGCCCTTTAAAGTAATCTTTCTGTAATTAGATTGTTGAGTAGATTATCTTTAGTAAGATGGTGGTCTTTAAGTTTTGTGTACTTTTCAGTTTGTTAAGTGATTGCAAAGGCTTTCATTCATAAAGTTGAAGTTTACCATATCATGGTATTTCAGAAAAAAAAATCATGACCCTCTGTGATAAATTAAATATCACAACCACATAAATGTCATCTTTTCAATGAAACCTAAAGTGTATAGGAATGGGGATCTCTTTCACACTGTTTTTGGCTTCAAGCTATATTAGTACTCTTGACCGACAAGAAAAATATTTTACCACTGACTGTTCTGAAGTTAAAGAACAAAGTCATACCCTCTCCACCTTTGGGAGTCACAAATAGAATTGTGAATTAAACTTTTCTAATTGCAAAATTTGGAGTCTTGGCCAAAAGAACACAGGTTGAATTTGAAGAAGAGTCAGTTAGGAAATCAGTTTAACTTACAGTTGGAGATAATTTGCACAGGATGTAATTGAAAGAGAATAAATATGGAGCTCTATGATTTCTATTTACTTGCATTTTTTTCCTCAATGAAAGACTCCCCTTTAAATAGTCCTAAAAAGAGGATGCTAAGTAATAAAATAGAAATAACAGAAAATTGCATTGTTCTTCGGAAAGTCTTAGTACCTGATTTTGAAAGATTTTTATTTTTATTTTTTTTGCGGTGCTGGGGATTGAACTCAGGGCCTTGTGCTTGACAAGCAAGCACTCTACCAACTGAGCTATATCCCCAGCCCAAAAGATTTTTATTATCCATCCATTCATCCATCTGCCCACCCACCCACCCACCCACAGGAATTTGAGTGTGTATATTTCACAAAGCACTGTGCTGGCCTTGGAACTGGGGCTGTAATAGTGAATAGAACGTGAGGTCTGTGGTGGAGATAGAATTCTCCAGGAATAGGAACAAATAGGAAAAAATAATTACAGATAAGCAAGGTACCATGATAGAAGATAATGGGGAGAGTGGCCTGGGGGAGGTTGCTGAAACCTGAAGAATGCAGAGTGTTTATCTGAAGAATAAGAGGTCTGATCAGAGGGGACAGTAGCCTCAAAGACTCCAAGGCAGGGAAGGAGCTTGACTGGATTCCAGAACCCATGGCGGGACTGTACTAAGGAGAGTAACATTTTACAGCGTCCATCTACAGATGTCATTGAAAGCAGAAGTTCTGTTGAAGTTTCATTCCCCCCAAATCTTGAATTTTTCATATCATCCCTAATTAAGGCCATCTCTATTCACCAAACCTTCCTAGTCTCCTGTCCACCAAGCACTGTTCTACGTGCAATGGGCATGAATGTCGTGCCCTGAGAGAACTGGTGATGGACAGTGGAAGCCACTCGTCATACTGTAGTTGAGGAGCAAGCCCTAGATGATGTGATACAGACTGCAGGATAACTACTGACATTTGTATTTTCTGCAATAACCTAAAAGCATTCTCACTTATATTTAATCATTTAATCTTTAGACCTAAGTTATCTCCCCCAAAAGCATACACACAGGCATGGAGACTTACAGGAGCCCACTGAATATTAAGGTTTCTGTCATCACTGAGTTGTCAAATTTCAGTGTATAGTCTGCTCACTGTGGTTTAGAGCTCTCTCCTTGAAGAAGCACATCATTAGAATGGAACCTAGAATGACCGTAGAGATTATTTATTTCATCTATACCTTTTCTTATACATTTCACTATCATCATGAATAGAAAATGAACTTAATTGTGGTTGAATTTAGTTCTGGAGGTTTTCTTGATGCCTGCCATGAGGGCTCAACCCAGGGCTCCATTCTGAGGCTGGAGAAGAGAAAGTCTTAGACTTGAAGAATATGGCTATTAAATAAGTACTCTTGACTTTGTTGTTCCGTGTGGATGTTTTTATCAGGACAGTGAAGGGTAAATGGGGCGATCTCTGCTCCTGTGGAGAGGTCGAATGGTTACATTACACAATCTTCTTAGAGCATCTTGCAGCAAATACATGGGTTATATTAAAAATTGCAATCATATCATTTTTTATAGTAAATTGCTGACCTTATGCAGTGGAATCAGCTTTATTGAATTTCGCCAAAAATGCGTTTATAATTCTGCCATACACACATGATATTCATGTCCTTGCTGTCCATGTGGAAATGTCCCTTTTTATGATGTTAAACAAATTAAATCGACTTTCTCCTGAGTTGCTGTGCCTCACCTTTAAGATCCATCCTCAGGAGTCGAACCTCCGTGAAGCAAAGCTCATCTCCATTAACTCTGATGTCATTATGCAGAGTGCTGGAGGCCACTGCGCTGGGAAGCCTGGCCCAGCAGTGCAGCTTGGGCCTGGAGATTAGCGAGAGGTGGATTCAGGGCCGTGAATGTGTGTCACTTACCTGCCTGCACACCAGGAAGGCTTCACCATGATTACATGGTTTGTTTTGGGGAAATGGAAAGTATTTGTTCAAAAGGATTTCATGGTGAACCAGGAATGCTTGGGTGTGGTCAGTTCTCAGCTGTGGATTTGTGAATGATTCATCAAAAAATTTTTAATCTTAAACTAGTTTTTCTTTTTCTTTTTTGGTACTGGGGATTGAACCCACAGGTGCTTAACCACTGAGTCATATCCCCAACCCTTTTGTTTACTTTTTTTTTTTTTTTTTTTTGAATTTTGGGGCTGGGTCTTGCTAAGTTGCTTAGGGCCTTGCTAAATTGCTGAGGCTGACTTTGAACTTGCTGTCCTCCTGCCTCACCTTCTCTAGGCACTGGGATTATAGGTGTAGGCCACCAGGCCAGGCCTCAGTTTTTCTTTAATTCTCTGCCTAGTCTGTTCCCCTGCCAACCAGTGTGGTACCAGGGATACAAACTAATTTTAATGTTAGTCTAACAAAAAGATAATCAGAAAGTTACATAGTACACTTAAATGAAACAAACATTTTAAAATCGCCTGCTTTTTAGAATCATTTGCTCTGAGTTTGTTCTTTTTTCCTGTGTCTTTTATCTATTTATATGTGCATATGTTTGTGTGATTGGTTAGATTCCAGATAGTTCAGCACACAGAGGCAATATGATTCAGTGAAAAATCATCCATTCATTCTCTTTATCTTTTACCCAATGTCCATTTACTCCATGTCCCAACATTTGTGCTAAGCATCAAGAGTTCAAAAATATGATTCAATGTTTGTAATTGAGTGGGGTTCCATGATGCGTAAACAAGTTATAGTAATAGGTGATAACTTGAGCACGCGTATGAAGGCTCAGAGGCGGGTGGGTAAGGAGAACTAATGGGAAGGAATTTAAAAAGTCAGCAGGGCGTGGTGGCGAATGCCTGTAATCCCTGCGGCTCCGGAGGCTGAGGCAGGAGGATCGCGGGTTCAAAGCCAGCCTCAGCCCAGGCAAGGCACTAAGCAACTCAGTGACACCCTGTCTCTAAATAAAATACAAAATAGGGCTGGGAATATGGCTCAGTGGCCGAGTGCCCCTGAATTCAATCCCTGGTTCAAAAAAAAAAAAAAAAAAACAATTAAAAAAGTCACCTTTAAGCCAAGTGCCTGTAATCCCAGCTACTCAGAAGGCCAAGGCAGGAGGACTGCAAGTTAGAGGCCAGCCTGGGCAATTTAGTAGACCCCCATCTCAAAAAAAGGGTAGGAGGGGCAAGGAATGCTTGCCTAGCTTGCACAAAGCCCTGGGTTCAGTCCCCAAAAAGCAAAGATGCAAGGACAGCACCTCTATAGAGGAGCTCCCCTATGCAGCCTTCCAGGGGGATCAGGGGTCTTTGGGGTTTGGGAAGGGTGATAACTCCAGCCCATGCAGAGGATGCCCTTGGAACAGAGTCTGTAGTAGGATTTTCAGGAAGTAGATTGCTTAGTGGGAGAGGTAAGCAGGGGTCAGATCATGTAAGTCCTAGTTTATGAACCCAGGAATTTGGATTTTATTATGTGGATAGCAGGGAAACCAAGGAGTTTTGTATGGAGTAGGGAGGTGTCCTGTTGGTGTTTCAGAACTCACTCTCTGAAGTAAGGGGGATGATGGACAGACAGGGTGGTGGTTGTAGGGGTGGAGAGAATGGGTTGGAGAACAGGAGGGAGAATCTTGAGGACCTAGTGACTGAATGGATGCAAGGAGTGAAGGTGGAGGAGTCCAGGCTCACCATCCCGGTTTCTGATGGAGGGAACAGTAGCAGCTGAGAGAGTGGAAAGAGCTCTGGACCAGCAGTCTGAGACAGTGTTGGGGAAGGAGAGGGAGCAGAGGGAAGTCCTCGGGACAGTCACATGCTGAGAGCCTGTGGAGAGGTGGCAGCACACAAGTCTGGCAGTGTCACTGGCTTCTGGTTCAGAGATATTTGGACAGGGTGACTGTTAGGTCTGCTCTCTTCACAGGGACACTGTTTAGTGCTTTCATGGAAATTGGGGACTCTCAGAAGAAGAGAAGATGGCATTTGTGAAACTGGTGTTATTTTATCTAGAAATAATTTCTCTGCCTTGTCACTGCCTCTTGGTGGAACCTGTCTTTCTTGCCAAGAGGAGAGGGTCCCATTGCTTTGGGCCGTGATCCTGGATGACCTACTATCCCCGCTTCCAGTGAAAACTCAGCTTGCCGAGAGCTGCCCCCCATCCCCTGCTCCTCATTTGCTTCTCCCCATGTCCGTCCTCTTTGTCACATCTGTATGTGTTTCCACTGATTTTCTTGTGACAGTTGATGGATTTGCTGATGTGCCCTCAAAATTTTTCAGGTCCTTCCTGCACAGTGTACGATGGGATAGTTAGTTACGTGACCTTGTTGCACCTTGGAGAATACCAAGGAAGCAGGTAGGATTTGTGGTACCTTTACTCCTAAATTGATAGAGTCAGAAATGTAAAAGTGTGGTGCGGAGGCACAGAGCCTAAAAGTCAGAACCTTAAAAGGATGAGGAGGAGGAAGAAGGGGAGGGGGAAGGGGAGGGAGAGGAAGGGGAAAAAAAAAAAGACTTTCAGTCCATTAGCCGACTTCCTGGGAGATCCCAGAGCGCAGCTCAGTCAGTGAACTTCATGATGCTAATTCCAGGTCACCTTGCAGAGGCTTGGAGAGGAGCATTTTTCCCTCCCTTAAACCCCTCCTCTCTTGCTGGTCCAACTGGAGTGGCGCTGCAGCTGTGTTCAGGTCTTCCTTTCCAGCTCCTGCAGCCCTCAGGTGCTTGGACAGAAGGGGGACTCTGTTTTGCTGGTGAACTATGCTCTGCAGTTTTGAAAACCATGGAGGCTGTCCACTTTTTAAAAATAATGGGCTGAGGTTGTGGCTCAGTGGTAGCTTGCTCACCTAGCACAAGTGAGGCCCTGGGTTCGATCCTCAGCACCACATAAAAATAAAATAAAGAGGCGTGTGTGTGTGTGTGTGTGTATGAAGTATATCTGAAAGCAAGTTTCTTCTCTGTAGGCATCTTGCTCAGTCTGCTTTGTCCAGCCTTTTCTTGGAAACCAGTCTCCTCCTTGATTTGGGGCTGCTTTTTTGGGGGGCTCCCTTTCCCCAAACCACCTGCAGGTCTGCCCCCACCTCCCAGCAGCAACTCCCTCTGTCAGTGACCAGGTCTGTCTGGGGTCACTGTGGTAGTCCTCTTCAGAGGACTTTCACCTCTCCTTTCTACTTCTGTTTTTTTGAATTAAAATTTTATATTTAGCTGGGCACAGTGGCATATGCCTGTAATCCCAGTGACTTGGGAGGCTGAGGCAGGAGGATTGCAAGTTCAAAGCCAGCCTCAGCGAAAGCAAGGTGCTAAGCAACTTGGTGAGACTTTGTTTCTAAATAGGATACAAAATAGGGCTGGGGGTGTGGCTCAGTAATTGAGTGCCCCTGAGTTAAGCCCCCCCCCAAAAAAAAAATAAAATGAAATTTCATATTTAACAATTTAAATGATTTAAACAGTTGCCAGGGTTATTCACTCACCTCTGGTAACCTTCTTCTTTTCCTACATATGGAGTGGGAAAAGGATGGGGGAAATTATGGAGAAACACATGTTAAAAATGATTTTCAGTGTAAAATAAGAGAGGGAAAAATTAATGTTTGCGGAAACCCAAAAAAAGCACCTCTCATTACAGTAATTAAATGGCAGCATTTAACCTATCAGAATGTTCTGCATATGTGAGAGACAAGCCAAGGAGCTGTGTGTTTGAAATTAGAGCTCTAATCCTCGGGGAAGAGAATGGTTAAATAATTTGTTTTTGAGGTGTGAGAGCAGAGTCGGAGGTGTGAGTGTGCGGGCCTTGAGGGTGGGGGGCCGGGTGCCTGTGTTTACCAAGAATACCCTGGAGGGGATATTTATCGGCACCTGTGTGCTGTCAAGAAGCACGCAAGCTGCTGCTGCCCGTTCATTAGGTTTCCAGAAGAGTCCGGGCTCACCTGTGGCTGGGCCTTGCATCATATCAGTAGAACTTGCTTCACTCTGGCCCCCTGAGACCCGCAGGAATAGATTTGAGAGACAGGGGAGAAGACAGAGGAATTGGGGGAGGAGGAAGGAGGTGCTTGCCCCAGCAAACGGAGCATCGCCTTTTCCTGGGCTGCACTCATGAGCTGGAGTTCATGTTCCACCGAGCATGGGGTGGAAGGGACAGCTTGGAGCTGCTGCTCAGACCTTCCCCAGCAGTGTCCCCTGCCAACCGTGGCCTCCATTGGCAGTTCCTACCCTGCTGTGGCTTAGTGTTGGGTTTATGTGGAATGACAGGGACGGGCAGTGTCTGCTCTGCCCTTTAGTGGCATCCCCTTTGTCTTCCTGTGCTCCTGATTGCAGTCTGTGATATGTACAGACTATAGTGCAGATTGGGAGCTGCTCCATTTTTTCCCTAGATGTCCCGAGAACAGGGCAGCTGTGATCAGAATTCCATAGGATGGGTTGATACATGCTAAGGGGAGTGGTGCACATCTGTCCCTGAAGCCCTTACTAGGGACCTGAGGTCAAGGGCTGCCTGTACACGTGTTCCTTTAGGCTCATGATCTCCGTAGGTCGGTCGCTATGTGGGCATGAAGGCTTTCTATTATACTAATAAGGAGCCCCAGGGGACGCTGGTGACAGTGCGATAATCGTCCCTTGGAGGGCCAGAGGCAGTGGAGTGCTCTGGCTTCATCCTGGGGGAGTGCTGATGAAACTCGTGCTTGGCCTTGCCACCCAGCGCCGCGCCCGCCGCGGGGGTGAGGGGAGCAGGTTGCCAGGTTCTTCCTCTTACACCTTCATTATTGCCACACTTGCTTGTCTTTGGGGCATTTCATCAAAACTTCTTTAGTTTTGCTTAAGAACTTGAAAGAGCTGATGAGCCTGATGGAAAATTTTCACTAATAACTCAGTATAGCAACGTACTTAGCAAGTACCAGCTAATTAATCCTTGGAGCAGTCCAGGGACAGCAGAGGGTGTGATGATGGCACTGGTGTTTTTTATCCCCATTTAATGGACTGAGAGACTGAGGTACCTAGAAAAATCTGTGACGTGGGCCAAAGAGAGGGTTCAAATCTGGAAGAGCCCTCAGCCTTCCGACTTCCCTTGGAACCGTTGGGTCCTACTTTATGGTCATTTGGAAAATGACTCTGGGTTTTGTCTCTTCTGTCTTTTTTGCCCACTTGATACTATCTTGGACATAATTTGTCCAATTTGTCATCACTTTAAATAACATCTTGGTGTTCTGGTGGGAATATACACCATAATTTATTTTAATCAGTCCCGTTGATGGGCATCTAGATTATTTTCATTTTTCACCATGAAACAACACTTCTTTAAATATTCTCAGGAAGTAGGTATTACTTTTGTGATTACCTTTTTCGGGTAAAACTCTTATAGTTGTTAATCTTGGGTTAAAGAGAGTGAATTTGTTTTCATTTTAATGTGCATTGCTGAACTGCCCTTTAAAAAGGTAATACCAGTGAACAATCTCCACACCAGTGTGTCAGTGCTCTTGAGTACAAGTTTTAAACTTTCAGATGGTCAGCTTCACAGTTCCTTCTTTCATTTAAGCATAACCCTTCCCACACCATAAAAGCACAGAAATATTCTCTTCTTTTTTAAAATCGTTTTTCTTTTATGGAATTTGTTTCGTTGTTAGCAGAGCAGCAGGTAATATAACTTTATTTTTTTCTGGTGACCAACCTGATTGTTATATTTATTGAACAATTTATTTCTTCCCCCACTCTTTTGACTTGCCACTTTTTCATATACTAAATTCTTAACTACTTATGTGTGATGGGGACAGTCTGTTCTCATTCATTGATACACCTGTCCGCTGTTATGCTAATATTACCGTGTTTTGTTATTATAGTTTGTTACCTCCTCTGTTGTTAGCATAAGTTCTACTCTTTCCTGGCCCTTATATATTTCTGAAGACATTTTAGAATCTCTTTATCATGTCTTCTCCTCCTCCTTCCCCTACCCCCACTGCCAATCAAAGAATAAAGCCTCTTTGGAATTTTGATTATAATTACATTCGACATAGAAGTTACCTTGGAAAGAGTTGCCATCTTTGCAGCCCGCAGGCTCTCCATCCTTGGATGTGATGTGAAATGCATTGCTCTTTGATGGTTTTACATGGTGTACACCCAGTTCCTGAACATCTCCTTTAATCCTAAGTATTTTTTAATTTATTGTTTTGCTTTGGAATCTTTATTTTCACTATCTTTTATAATTGATTTTTGCCAATATTTAGGACAGCTATTGATATTTGGTTTTAAAAATTACTTTATTATATTGTTTTTATACTGCTCATTGTTTTTATTGGTGCTGTGAGGTTTTCTCAGTCGCACATCACATGGAAACTGTTTTTCCCTTTCCAATGCTATATGACTTTATTATTATTTTGACTAGACCTTCCAGAACAGTATTAACTAAATATGAGTGCTCAGGGGGGTAGAATGGGTATAATTCTGCTACCTCCTTCACTTCAGACCATTAATTTAGAGATGAAGGGCATGGAAATACAAAAGAAATAGTCATAACGATCCCTGGACTTTCCAAGGTTTTTGCCTTCCCAGGGACTCTTATTTTTCACCTATCTTGGCAGGTGTTTCTCCTTTGGCTAAAATTGTTGGACATGCTTATAACTGCCTTCCAGGAGAGGACAAAGTCTGTGCTGTTTCTATTTTCTTAAGCACAAAAGCTGAAGGACAGTGGAAATAGCTTCAGCCTCCTATGTGGTGCAAAGCCATGGCCACTGAGAGGGCCAGGAGGGGTGGAGGTTCCTGATCCACCGCCACAGTTGGCCAACACCGCTACAGCCCTTTTTCCCAAACAGTGCAGACTTAGAGACCACTCTCAGAGGACACCCAACAAGAGCAGCTTCACACCCCCGACAGACAATGGCAGTGGAGAGAGTGGGCTGTTCTTGCTCAGGGAAGGTTCTGGCCTCCAGTCTTGCTTCCTCTGGTCCACACACTGTGTACTGCCACCAGATGATGAAATTACAACTCCCATTGCTTAGTGAGTTCAGTCCCATCTGCTTATATTCTTTTTTTTTTAAATTTATTTATTTTTTTAAATTTTAGGTCATTGTACACAAATGGACTACAATTGTCATTTTTCTGGTTGTACACAAGTAGAATCATACAATTTGCATATTTATACATATACATAGGGTATAGATGTTTGTCTCATTCTATTATCTTTCCTTCCCCGCCCCCTCCCCACCCCTCATTTTCTTCTATACAATCCATCTCTTCTCCATTCTTCTAGTGCCTTCCCCCTGCTTATATCCTTTGGTGATTTTTTTCCTCAATCTTTTTATTGAATAGTTTCAAATGTACAGAAAAATTGCATAATGCACCAGCACCTAGACACCTTTATCTAATTTCTTAGTTGTTAACATCTTCCCACGTGGCTTTGTTTCTGACTCTCCTCCCTATATGTGTGTGCGCGTGCACACACACACACACACACACACACTTTTGTGACTCTCAACTTCTTTTTAAAAGAAGTTGTAGATATCATGACACTTCATCTCTAATTACCTCAGCACACATCTCCTCAAATAAGGACGTTCTCTGACATAACCACACCGTATTACCATGTGGACGGAAATTAGCACTAATTCCATAAAATCATCTGATATATATTCCATATTTAAATTCCCCTAATTGCCCTGAAGTTTCTTTTTTCTTTCCAGGGGACGGTCAGGGTCATGCTGAGCGTCCCATTGGCTTGTCTCTTACTGTAGAATTGCCCTCTTGCCGGTTCATTTTTTTGAGAACTCGGATCAGCTGTTTTATTGAATATCACACACTCTGGGTTTTTGTATTGTTTCCTCTTCATGCGATTTAAGAGTAAACGTTTTTTTGGCAAGAATAATTAGCAACTAATGTATGTACTTACTGTTGAATCACATTAGGAGGGGGGAAATGTCAGATTTTTCCACGGTTGGTGGTGTTGATTTGATCATTTGGTAATGAGGTGACTACCAGATCTCTGCATTGTAAAGGTACATTTTCCCACTTGTAATGAACAAGTAAATCTATGAAGGCTTCTTTGAGAACGTGTTATCTGGTTACTTGACAACCTTTCATTCAATGATTTTAACATCTATTGGAGTTCCTTGCTTTAACTGACTACTGGGATTTAAGAAATTGTACTTTATAATTGTATTACTTCTCGTACATTTATTATCTAGTGTTCTTCTGTAAAGAGCTCTGTAAAGAGCTTCCTCTGCTTTTTCACTTTCATTTGAGTATCAGTATGTATTTCATAGTCCAGAGTGTTATAGTTCGTTATTTCCATATGCATGTACCTTCATGCTCCCATTGCTCCATGTTTGGTCAGTGGGTGACCTTTTCATGTTGTCTCCTTTGCTTTATGGCACAGAATACCTTGGATTGCCTAAAGCCCAAATCAGGCATTCTCCCTGAAGTTTCTTATAGCAGGAATGACACTGAATCTGGATGAGCCAGAATCTGGACACTGGTTACAGGCATTGCGTCTGGATTGTTGCCACTTTCTTCTTTTGCGTAGTGCGCAGAAGCACAACACACATTTTTTTGTTTATATTTATTCACATAATTTATGTGTTTATGTACAATTCAAATTTAATATAGAATTTTACTTAAATCTCTTATTCTATATTATGTCTCATACGGTGAAACTTGGTTCTGAAGTTTGATATGCTGATCATTTGTACACGGTAATATAAAGTAGTTTTAAAAATTATGAACTAGCCAGATGCAGTGGTGTAGGCCTGTAATCCCAGTGGCTCAGGAGCCTGAGGCGGGAGGATTGCTAGTTCAAAGCCAGCTTTAGCAATTTAGCAAGGACCTAAGCAACTTAGTGAGACCCTGTCTCTAAATAAAATACAAAAAGGGCTGGGGATGTGGCTCAGTAAGTACCAGTAATTACCACTGGGTTCAATCCCTGGCACAAAAAAACAAAAAACAACTACAAACTAATATTCTTATTTATCTTACTGAGTAAAGCTTAAGATTTTTTTTTCTTTTTCTTGTAGTTCTTTTTGTCCTTAGGTGAGATGAATAGTTCCCAAAATGTGTTTGTGAGGTTGCGGGGGTTCCCCATAACCCTGTTAGGGGTCTGCTAGTTCAAAACCATTTTCATAACCAGGAGCAAGGCGTGGCTGCCTTTTCCACTCTTTCCCATTGCAGTGATGGTGTGGGCCCAACCGCACGTTCGACTGCTGGCCCCTCACGGTGTTCTGCCCTCTGATGTACTTGCTGTTCAAACAATAAAACCCATTTCTCTTAGAATCTTCCTTGATAGATGACTAAAAATGATCAGTTCTATTAAATTTTGCCTGGAGTACACATCTTTTTAATATTCTATGTGACAAAGCAGGAAGTATGCAGCAAGCACTTCTGCATGTCAGAGCACATTGATTGTCTTGAGGAAAGCTTGTGTGTGTGGTGGTTTGTTGTGAGCTAAGCCAGCTGCCTTTTTCTTGGGGTCCCCCTTTATTTGAACGAGTGAAAAACTGTTGAGGATTCAGACTTGAGTATTTGGGGATGTTTTCTCAAAAATGAACTAAGTGAGCCTGTCATTTCAGCTGTCATTATTTGTTGTCAATAATTTGAACCTGGACATGGTGGTGCATGCCTGTAGTTCCAGCTGTGCAGGAGACTGAGGCAGGAGGATTGCTTGTACCCCAGGAGTTTGAAGCCAGCTTAGTCAAATAGTAAGACACGATCTACAAGTAAATAAATAGTAAAAGGAAGAAATGAGACTTCAAATGAAATTTGAATTTTGGAAAATTTATAACTACCCTGTGAGCTGGACAGCCCCCTTGTACTTTCTAAAGACCGGAAGATCTGTGGTGATGTTAATGAGTGTGTTTTTTTCTTTTTTTAGCAGTACTGGGAATGAATGAGTATGTTTTTAAGTAGTATGTAAGAACTAGATCAACATTTGGGAGCTCTGCATACTTAGTGAACTCAATATTTTCTTAAAGATCAATACATGATTTTAAGAATTGCATGAGTAAAATATCCAGGTGGATTTGAATGTAGCAGTGTGAAGGTTCATTGATAACGACTTCAGATTCCCCACTGCAAAGTACCCCTTGTTGAGTTTGGGTGCAGTGTCACAGAAGACTGTCCACAACTCTCTGAGAAAGCCATGAAAGTCCTCCTTTCCTTCACTTTTGCTTGTGACAGTGTGTGCTTTCTTTATTTATTTGAGCCAAAGCTGTGTATCACAACTGATCGAATACAAAAACATACATGAAAACCCAGTTCTCCTCTATGAGGCCAAACACAAAAGAATTTTGCAGAAAAGTTGAACATGATCACTCTTCTCAGTAATTGTAAATATTATTCATATTAACATGTAATACACTTATGGTAGTTTAAAGGAAATAATATTTTAAAATCTTTCAGTTTTGATACCTATATGATATGGTTTGGAGTATAAATCTATATATTATCCTTACTAACAAAAGTTCTTTGGAATCCTTAGTACTTTCTATGAGTGTAAAGGGGTCCAGAGAACAAAATGCTGGAGAACACTGCCTAGAGATGGTGACACATGTGTCTTCTGTGAGCATCTATCAGCAAGGAGCTTCCCGTCTCCTTGCCTTCAGTGTTACTGTGGGGATTTTTGCAGGTTAGTACTACTTAGATTTTAAACCCTAAAATGTTATTTTATACAATCAATATTCATTTACATTTGCTCTTTCCTTTGCTCTTACACCTTCTTCCATTTCTACACTTCCATGTGGGATAATTTTCTTCTGTCGGAAAAATTCCCTTAGTATTTCATTTGACAGAGAAGGTCTGCTAGTGATGAATTCTGTGTGAAAAATTTGTCTGTCTGAAAATGAAAATTTCTTTTTACTTTTTATAAAGCTTTTTATTTGAAATGATCTCTTACTACTTAATATTATAAAATAAATGGCAGTTGCAAGAATAATACAAAGAATTTCCATGAATCTTTTACCCAGATTCCTGAAATGTTAACATTTACTTCATCATATACTCCCTCTGCCTCAGCCTCCTAAGCCACTGGGATTACAGGTTTGTGCCACCACGCCCAGCTGCTAAAATTTAGGTTTCTAGTAAAATCTGTTTTGACACTTCTTTTTTTGAACATATCAATCAGTTCTTTCAAAACTTTTATAGCTTTAACAACTGTGTTATCTATGAGTTTGCTTTTACTGCCTTTTTGCCCTGTTTCTTTTGTATATCCTGTATTTTTTTTTTTTATTGCATGACGGACATTGCATATGAATAATTGAGAAGCTGTGAGAGTTGTTTTCCTCTGAAGTTTACTTTATACTTGAGTAGACTGGGGCCATATGACCTTGATCCAGTCAAGGTCTGAGCTGAATCAGATTGCAAGATTTTAAAAAAGTCTTGGTCTTCCTCTGGCTGGTCCCTTCTCCTGTGTGTAGCCCTCCGCAGGGCCCAGCTGAGAGCTCGAGCTGCTGTCAGGCTCCTTTTCCTTGGTGGGATGAGTCTAGTTTTTGTCCCCTAGTGCTCTGAGGCAACAACTCCCACCCTTTTTCTTTCCTTTTCAGAGTTACTCTGAGCTGGAGGTGTAGCTCAGTGGTAGAGGGCTTGCCTAGCTTGGGCACAGCACAGAATTCAATCCCCAGCATTGCAAAAATAATAAAATAAAATAGTTGCTTTCCACTTTGCTTCTTAGCCTCTTGTTTTATTCAGTTGAAGAATCTTGCTGTTGCCTCTAGTGGAAAACACATTACTGTGCCTGGTACTTTTGTCTCCTTCTCCTGAGGAGCTTAACTTCTTCAAGTCCTGTCTGCTCTGCAAACTTCATGTTTCATTTGTTTGTATGTCTGTCTATTTGTTTACAAAGGTTGAGTATCGCTTATCCAAAATACTTGGGATAGGGAATGTTTCAAAGTTCAGATTTTTTTCAGATTTTGAAATATTTGCATATCCATGGTAAGATGTCTTGGGGATGAAACCCAAGACTAACCAGAAATTTGTATTGTTTCACATTGTACACGTAGCCTGAGGGTCGTTTTGCAGAATGTTTGATTGCCTGTGTTTTGCGGGTAACCTGTCAACTGAGGTTAGGAATAGAATTTTCTACTGTGTGGAAGTTCAGAAAGTCAGACTTTGGATTTTCAGGTTCAGGTTGCTCAGCCAGTGTGTCGCTCACTAGTCCATCTCCAGGCAGACAGAGCGCTGCTCTTAGGACTTTGTAGGGTATTTGCTCACCTCTCTGCCGTTCTGTTTTCTTGGATCTTCGACTCTCAGGTCTTAGTTGCCTTGGCAGCTCCCCTCTACCTTAAAATAGTTTTCTTTTTCAGTCATTCTCAGCAGATTTATTAGGACTTTCACAATACTACTGCATCTTAGAAGCAGACTCTCTCATCGTTTCGGTTTGGGTTTTTCTTTCTGCCTATTGGCTCTTCATATGTTTTATCCCGTTTAGGATTAGGAAATTAATATTTTAAAATTGACTTGTAATTTTACATACTGAGGAAATTAGCTCCATGTCTGGGAAACATGTTACAAATATGCACTATTAGTTTGAAATCCGTCTTTTGCTTTACCCATCCTTTCTTTTGTGACGTCTCAGTTTCATGCCATGGTTAGGCTCTGGTAATCCGGAGTTTATTTTGGTGTATGGAGTGTCAGTCAGGATTCCACTTCATTTTTTTTCTTTCTAGCTAATAAAGGTGGTCCATCCTTCATTACTGTGAGCGTTGACAAACTTCTGTGAAGAGCCAGATGGTGGGTGGTGAGCCACGTGGTCTCTGTGGAAACTCCTCTGTGCACCGGTTGTAGCACAAAGGAGCCTTAGATCACGCGGAACTGAGGAGAAAAACTTTATTTATGGACGCTGCATTCTAATTTCATATAGTTTTCATGTGTCACAAATTCTTTTTTCCCTGGTTTAAAATAGTGAAAACCATTCTTAGCTTACAGGCCATCCCAAAATAGACAAAGGGGCAGAAGGCGGCGGCTGGCGGCGCTTTCCCGCCCTGCAGTTTTCCTCGTTGACTTGCAGTGGAACCTTGTCTGCGCTCACTTGCTGTTGTATTTGGACTGCCTTTGTTTGGTTCATGGCTCGCTGTGTTCCTGTGTCACACTGTCTTATGTTTTATTATTTGTTAGAATTAATCTTTCCTCACCATCTGCTCAATCATCCAGATTTTCCTGGTGCTTCATGTTTTTTACTTTTTCTATAATTGTCAAAATTAGCTGGCCCCCAGTTAAAAAAGAAAAATTAAGAGTGTTGATATCTTAAAAATTGGAATCACATTAAATCTATGGATTGGTTTAGGACAGATGGCATATTTCTAATATTGACACTTCCTGTGGAAGAAAAAAGCAATTATTTCACCCTACTCAACTTTCTTTAGTGTCCCTCAGCATCTTTATATAGATCCTGCATATTTATTTTTAAATTTATGTGTTCTTTTTCTCTTTGCTACTCTTTTCTGTTTATTTGTTTCTGTTTTTGCGGAGCTGGGGTTGAACACGGACCTCTGGGTGCCAGGCAAGTGCCCCTCACTGAGCGCACCCCAGCCTGTTGCGGCTTTGAGTGGGATCTGTCCTTTTGTTATGTTTTCCAAATGGTTTTCTAATTTGAAGGCAATTTTTACGTACTAGTTTTGAATGTAGACACCTTGCCAAATGCTTAAATTGTATATAGTAGATTATTCCATATCCATTTTTCAGGTATTATCTGGATATAATACTCTAACCTCTCTTTTCCATTGCTTATATCTATTACTTTTTTTTTGTCCAGTTACATCTGGACAAAAAATACCTCTAGGCCTAAAGCAAGATTGTGAACACGCTTGTCCTGTTCTTTTTTTTTTTTTGCAGTGCTGGAGATTGAACCCAGGGCCTTGTGCTTGCAAGGCGAGTACTTTACCAACTGAGCTATGTCCCCAGCCCACTTGTCCTATTCTTAACTTAAAATAGTATGTTTTTATATCTTTTTAATGAAGGGATGATGCCAGCTTGGGAGAATGATACTAACATGCAGCGTGGCCCCCTCTCCATCATATTAAGGAATTAATCATTTTATTTAGAGTTTTCACTAAGAATAGGTAGCTAATCATAACAAAGCCTTTCATCACTTGTGGAAATAACCCACAAGTTGTCCATTGTTGTCTTTTGGTCTTTTAAAATATAATAATAGGTAATGATGAATCATTGTTTAAAAAAAATCATTTATTTATTTATTTATTTATTTATTTATTTATTTATTTATTTTTGTGGTACCAGAGATCGAACCCAGGGCCTCATGCATGCTAGGCAAGCAGTCCACCACCAAGCTACATCCCCAGCCCTTTGTAAATTTTATTTTGAGACAGGGCCTTGCTAAGTTGTCCGGGTTGCTTGGAACTTGGAATCATACTACCTCAGCCGCCCTAGCTGTTGAGATTACAGGCATTTACCACTGTACCTGGCTCATTATTGTATGATTAGTAAGAATTTCAGACCATCTTGGTGTAGTTTTTTAATATGATAGGTTATGTGTGCTATTGTTTTATGCAGCGGTTAGCAGAAATAGCCCTAAGTTTGGTTTTCTCTGTTTATGCCCTTAGCCATCATGAATTTGAGACTGTTTGGTAACATTGGGGTAGAGGACAAAGGTCTAGTTTAGTTCACTAGTCTCAGATGGCATTAATTACTAAACATTGCTAGTACTATAAACAAAACATTCTATAAAACTAATCATATTTTAGTAAAATCATGAATACAAATTGTAATAAGCATGAAATGTCAGTATTTTTCTTGCAGTGAGCCATGTAGTATGTGATAGTTGTACTTTCTCTCTTGAAAATATGTTTCTTACTTTCCTTTCCTTTCCTTTCCTTTCCTTTCCTTTCCTTTCCTTTCCTTTCCTTTCCTTTCTTTCCTTTCTCTTTCCTTTCCCTTTCCCTTCCTTTCCCTTCCTTTCCCTTCCTTACCCTTCCTTTCCTTTCCTTTCCCTTCCCTTCCCTTCCCTTCCCTTCCCTTCCCTTACCTTCCCTTACCTTACCTTACCTTACCTTACCTTCCAGCATCTGTCAGCCTGCCCCATGACTCTGGGAGTCCCCTTATCTCTCTCCTGTGGTCCGTTTCTGTGGTTCTGGCTTCCATGCATTCTTTCTTGGGTTGGTATATAGTAGCTTTCTGAGAAGGTATGCATGGGAGGGAAGTCTTTTTAGCTCTGCGTGTCTGAAAATATCATTAATCTACCTTCATATTTCATTTTTGGTTGGCTGGGCTTAGAATTAAAATTGGAAATCATTTTTTAGAAAGAATTTGGAGGGCATGATTCATTTTCTTATATCTTCCTCTATCGATGCAGAGAACTCTGAGGCCATTTTGATTCCTTATCCTTTCTTTGTGAACTGTTTTCTTCTGATTACTTTTTTTTGGGGAAGGGCAAATTGAACCCAGGGGTGCTCTACCACTGAGCTACCTACCCTGCTCTTTTTGAGACAGGGTTTTGCCAAGTTGCTGAGACTGACCCCAAACTTGTGATTCTCCTGCCTCAGCCTTCCAAGTCTCTAAGATTATAGAAAGCACTCCCATGCCTGTCTCTGAAAGCTTTACTTCTTTCTTTATTCTGCATCTTCTGAGATTTCACAATGATGAGCATTAGTGGGTCTTTACCCTCCGCCCCCATGTATTGTGCCAGGAATCTAATCGGCCCTTCATTTAGACTGCTCACTAGATTCCATGAAGGTAGAAATAGTAACACTTTCATTTGCTGATGTATCTGCAGTGCAGTATTTAACTTACTTAGCTCTCAGTTATATGTTGATAGGCAACTAAATTAACAGAATGTATCAATGCTCCGAAAAATGGAGCTGGAATAATCAGATGTCTGTATGAAAAAAAAGTGACCTTGACCTGTACCTTTCAACATACACAAACGAAGAAGGTAAATACATAAAGCTTCCAGAAAAACTCTGGAGGCTGTCTCCATGACCTGGGAGTAGGCAGAGATTTCTTAATTAGGTCATAAAATTCCCTAAAAGAAAAAAATGCTGCATGAAATTTAAAAACTTCTGGTAATCAAAAGGTAACATTAAGAAGACGTTCATGATATATTTATCTGACCAGGGTCTTATTTAGGGAATTCCCACAAACCAACAAGAAAAAGCCAAATAATTTTTAAAGGTATACAAAAGACTTGAACAGGTACTTTATTAAAGAGCAATTCCAATTGGTTAATAAGCATTTAAAATGATGCCTAACATCATTCCCCATCGGGGTGATGTAGTTAAACCACAGCAGGTCATCCCTGCACACCTACTTGAATGACTAAAATTAAGAGACTGGAATATCAAGTCTTGGCAAGAATGTGGAGCAGCTGTACCCTCATGTGTCGCTGATGAGCATGTAGCTGCCTCGAGAAACTAGCACCTTCCACCAGATAAGCATTTGTACTGTGACTTGGCAGTTTCACTAGTAGGTACAAATCCAAGAGAAGCAAGTACATCTCTCCATAAAAAGTCATGTACAGGAATGTGAGTAGCAGCTTTTTTTTTTTTTTTTTTTTTTTTTCAAAATAAGCAAAACCTGGGGAAAATGTCCATCAGCAGAACAGTGGGTAATTTATGGAACAGACACACAAGAGGAAATATTATATAGCAGGAAAAAAAGAGTACCTTGGGATCTATGCAACTGCATGGATGAATCTTAATTCTATCTAAGAAGATAGATGTAAAAGAATGTACAATTTTATGGAGTTGGAGAACAAGCAGAGTATTATTGATGATCGTAGTCATGGTGTTTTCCTATGGGGGAGGGTACAGACTTGAAAAGGCTGCCTGTTGGAGTTGTGGGAAGTGCTCTGGGTCTCCACCTCAGTGACTCCGCACAAGTAATGCATATGTATGAGTCCCCCACACGGTGCGTTTAAGATTGGTGTGCTCTGTACATTTAACTGTGACTAGTACCTCAGTTTTTAGAATTATTAGATTGGAGGAAAATAGGATTTAGAACTTTTAAGCTACATTTAGAGGGCAGAAAAGGGGATCAGATCAGCAAAGGTCAGGAAAGAGGAAAAAGCCAAGAGGCAGCAAACACAATATATATTAATGGGATTTAAGAAATGCCCCCTTGGGCTGGGGTTGTGGCTCAGTGGTGAAGCATGTGCCTAGCACGTGTGAAGCCCTGGGTTTGATTCTCAGCATCACATAAATAAATGGCTAAAATTAAGTTATTAAAAAAGATCTTAACAAGAAATGCCCCATTGAAGGACAGATCCCAAATTGAGTACAACTTGAATAAAAAGCAAAGGCTAATTTTGTGGTTTTAAACAAGGAACTTATGTAAGATAAAACAGTAGAAAAATTGAAGGCAAAGGATGGACAAGATGTAGTGAGCTATTCTTGGAAACCAAAAGAAGCAAAAATGACAATACTAGCATTTGGTAGGTTAGAATTCAAGATTAATTTTTTTTTTTTTTTTAGGGCTGGGGGTATTGCTCGGGGTTGAACCCGGGGCCTAGTGCTTGTGAAGGAAGCACTCTACCAGTGATCTATCCCCAGCCCTAAAAATATATTTTTAAATGAAAGTGCCCTTTCTAAAGCAAAAGTTATTAGCAATATATATATATAAGAATTTAAAGTCACATGGTCGATTACATTAACACTTCAGAATGTAATAGATCAAAAGGCAGAAATATGAAATAATTAGATAACAGTTATAATGCACTTATTTTATATAGAAATAAATAGAATTTTATGCACATAAAGAAGGAAATATTATAATCTTAAGCACCCATGGTGTGATTATAAAAAGTTATGTCAGCCTCAAGGAAAGTTTCAAAATCTGAAAGGCAGAATTCTTGTTCCCTTCTCTAACCATGAAGCAATAAAGAAATATGGGCACCTGGAAAATTTTGTTTTTTAATATTTTTTGTTAGTTGTAGATGGACACCTATCTTTATTTATTTATTTTTATGTGGTGCTGAGGTTCGAACCCAGTGCCTCACATGTTCGAGGCCAGTCCTCTACCACTGAGCCACAGCCGCAGCCCCCACTTGGAAAAGTCAAAGCACTCGTCTACACAATTCCCTTCCTCTACTTTGTTTAGATCTTTCTAAAAATGTTCTTCTAGCTTCTTGAGAGAGTCCTTAATTTGTTTCTTGTTTTTTATTTGAAGGAATTAGAATGGTGAATAGTGCTAATATTGCCTTAAAACAGATCCCTGAAATGAGGAATTGTGGACTAACAGGGAACAGTCATTCTGAAACTCAGGATGCACAGCCTTAGTTTTCCAAGTAGAGAATACCAGTCCCTTCCCCAGGGAGTGCGTGTGCCATCCTGGTTTGCTACTTGTGCGTGGTCACCGAAGAAGAGCAGACAGCAGCAAAACCTCTTCCGCAGATTTTCATTTGCATTTATTTGATTAGTAACTCAGTTGAACTTTTTAAATGTCTATTTTTTCTTAGGAATGTTTATTCAATACTCTCCTCCACCCCCATTTTCAACTGGGATATTAATGCTTTACTTATTGATTTTTAAAATGCCCTTTATATATTAAGAATATTAATTCTTTGTCATGTTTGCAAACACTCTCCCCTTTGTTCCTTGCCTGTTTTGTTTTTTAATATATAAAATTGATTATTTTCACATAATCATACCTATCAATCTTCTAATATTTCCTCTATTATTTTTGTGGTAAGAGACTCCTTCCCCATAATTATTAAATAATAATAATAATTATAGTAACAGCTAACATTTATTGAGGGCTGAATATGTGTTAGGCAGTAAACTATACGTGCCCTTATTTTATTTAATCACAAAAACTCTCTGAAGTAGGTTTTTTCCCCTTCTCACAATTGAGAAAGAAACTAAGGAGAGAGATTAGTTTGTCCATAAACATTGAACTAGTGATAAGTTAAATACTCACCCTTATTTTATTTTAGTTTTTATGGTTCGTGTTTTTATATTTAACTCTTTAATCCTAAAATTTGTGAAGTGGTATGAAGTGAAGCTCCTTTCAAACATTACTTTTTCCAGGACTGTCCTTCAATGAATAAATCATTTCTTTCCCCATTTGTTTGTTATGCTTCTTTTATTATATATTAAATTTTAATGTATAACAAGGTCTCTTTCAGGGATATCTATTCTGTTTTTATTGACCTATATACACTCTTACACAAAGAGCCACTGTGTTTTAATTGCTGTATCTTCATTATCATTTTTAATATGAACAACAAGCCTCACCTCATCATCTTCTCTTAGGAAAACATTCAGAGTTAGAATTCTGACTTTTAGTAATGATGGAGTAGCTTATATAAGAATAATATTCCCACCAATAACAAATACAAATTTTGGACAAAATTCATCATTTGAAGGCACTGGAGAGCCACCAAAAGCAAGCAAAAATTGGATTGGTTTGATTCTTAAAAGAACTAACGAGTCTGAGAGAGCCACCTTTACCTGGCACTTCTTATTTTCATTTTTAAAATATGGTGTTCCCTAGTCCATCAAGTGCTAGCAAATAAAATTAAGCAGAAAGCTGTGTCATGTTGGTTTCAGGAGTTGGAGGGTGGATTTTGAGGCTGCCAGAGTAGCTTGAACTTGAATGGAAATTCAGGAAAGGAGAGAACAATATTGGAGGCAACCCCAAACTGCATATAAATATCCTTCAAATGCTAGACTAACTCCTGAGCTGCCTTGTGCATTGGGGAAGGACCACAGATTTCAGCAACTGCCTACTTACTGTAGGAGAGGCAGAATTTGGAGTTTGAGGTTTGTCAAGTTAGAGGAAATTTGGTAAACATTTTTGACTTTCCTTTGAAACCCCAAAAGAGCCACCCCTTAAGGACACATACCATTCCCCAGAACTGCGGCAGTTTTCCTTGGAACAAGAGTACAAAGAAATAAATAAAGCCTAAAACCGAGCCAGTGATTTAACTGCCTGCTAAGACAAAATTCCGTTCTTCAGAAGAAAATTGAATCCAGAACCTCTACAAACTATCATCCACAATGTCCAGTATAAAACAAAAAAATTACTAGACATGGGAGGAAACAGACTCTTACTGAAGTAAAAGCTAATCAGTATAAACAGACTCACAGACTAACAAGAACCTCAGACTATGTAAAAAGTATGTTAAAAGAATTTACATGAAAAAATGGATGAAAAGTTGAACAGGTGGAGAGTTGTGGTGAAGATATAGAAATCTCAGAATTAAAAAAAGAAACTGACACTGAAATTTCACTGGATGGGATTAATAGCAGTTTGGGCATAACAGAAGCAAGGTCAGTGAACTTGAAGACAAACCAGTAGAAATCATCCAAACTAAAGCACGTGGAGGAAAAAAAGAAAAAAGAAAAAAAAAAAAAAACCAACAAGACCAGGGCCTCAATAACTTATAGGACAAAATCAAGTTAACCGGCAATAGGGTTGCTGGTTAGGTAGCCAAAAAAGATTGGCTAACATTTTTTTCTCCTTTGATTTGAAACAAAGCAAAAGCATACACACAAGCAGCAACCTAGGAAGCATAGCCATCCAAAAATAGAATGGATATATGTGTACACACACACACACACACACACACACACACACATTTTTTCATGGTGGTGCTGGGGATTGAATCTAGGGCCTGTTGGAGCTCAGTAAGCTCTCTACTACGAAGCCACACCCCTAGCTCTCACAAGCAGAAAAAATACATAGAAAATCACACCTAGGCGTATCATAGTTGAACCACTGAATACTAAACTAAAGTCAAAGAAAAAGGGAACAATGATCAGAATTATGGCTGACGAATAACTGGAAACTCTGTAGCCCACTGGACAATGGAATAATGTCTTCAAAGTGCTGACAGAAAAAAACAGGTCAACCTGGAATTCTGCATGCAGTAAAAAACAAAACAAAAAACATCCATCAAATCTGAAGAAATAAAGACATTTTAAGATAAAAGCTGAGAGTTGTCATCAGCAGTCATGCATTTAATGAACAACAGTGTAACATCTTTATACTGAAGAGAAAATACCAGATGGAAATATGGATCCTCAGGAAGCAATGAAAAGCACTGGTGATATTAAATGTGTGGGCAAATATTTATTTTAATTTTTATTCTTAAATTTTGTAAAAGTCAGTTGACTAAGACAATATCAACAATGTATTGTCAGATTTATAACACATGTAGCTATTTACATATAATAAACATTGCAATAATAGCACAAAGACAGAATGAAGTATAAGTAGAATCATTAAAATTCTTGAAATGTATTATTGATGCTTATAATAATATATATATACTATGATACATATAATTCTATGTATCCTGTTAAGATTCTTAATATGTAACATGGTATAATACTCATTTGCAGTAGACTCTGATAAGTTTCTACAGGAACCACTTTTAAAAAGTATATAAAGAAATCTATGTATATGCCCAGTAGAGGTTACAAAATGAAGTACCAGACATTCCTGGTTATTCTTACTTGTGCATTCTCCCATTAAAGCATGAAGAACATTTGAGAAATTTTTAAATAATTGAAATTTTTATTGATATCATGTTAAAACTATAAATTAATTTGAAAGCCTTTCCATTTATTTTGATCTCCTTTTCTTTCTCTTTCCAAGGTTTCTTTATATAGAACTAACATTCTTTAAGATTATCATGGTAATTTTATATTTTTCATTGCTATTATGAAAGGAATTTCCATTTTAATTATTGCTGGTACATGAGTACCACTGAGTTTTTAAAATATATGTTGCATGTCTGGCCATTTCACTGAACTTTCTTAGACAAAATTGATTTTTTTTAGATGTATAATTATATTGTTTACAATACATGATTATTTTGTGGAATTCTTTCCAGTTCACAGGCATTTTAATTTCATTTCCTGCCTTATTACATGGGCTGAAACTTCTAGAATAATGTTAAATGTCAATGGTGATCAATGTAAAGAGTTTTGTGAAAAATAAAAAAATATATATTTTTTTAAAAGGGGGAAAAGGAATTGTCACAAAATACTGTAAGTACATCTTGTATTCATTAAACATCTGAGATTTGGCTGTGTATGGTGGCACCCGCCTGTAATCCTGGGGAGGCTGAGGCAGGGGAATTTCGAGTTCAAAGCCAGCCTCAGCTACTTAGTGAGGCCCTAAGCAACTCAGGGCCGGAGACCCTGTCTCTAAGTAAAAATATAAAAAAGGACTGGGGATGTGGCTCAATGTTTAAGTGCCCCTGGATTCAATCCTGCCCTCCCCAAATGTGATTCATTAAGCATCAGTTTGTTTTATTCACATTTATCCACCCAGTGAACAGATGTTCAGTGAATACCCACTACAAATTAATCAGTATTTTAGGCTTTGGAGATACAGTAAAGGTTCAGATAGACACTAGAAGTTCAACAAGATGAAAATCCTTAGAAAAACAAAAACAAAACAATGTAAAACATAAAACAAAAGGAAAGGTACAGAGCAATTTATTTTGACAACTGGAGCTAGCTAGTAATTGCTAGAGAAAGTGCTTTCTCCTGGCTGGGGCAGTCTAAGAATGCTCGTGGTGGAAGAGGTGCCCTGGAGCAGCTGACGGCAGAGTGGGGCTGGAAGAAGCTGCTCTGGTGGTGGGGCAGGCTGGCCTCTGGCTCAGAGTGCAAGATGGGTCGGGCTGGGGATGAGTTAGTTTGCCTTCGTACAGGGGGAAGATGTGGTAACAGTGTTTAATCCCTGTCTCTGGGGACCCTTGGAAACTCTAAAAAGTTGTTTTCAGTGACGAAGGGGATCAGGAGGATGGGCCTCCAGTTTTTCTTCATACCCCCACTGGTCGGCCCACAGTCTGTATGTGTTTTGAGTTTCCATGTATTTATTCATTCATTCCTTCTGCACATTTTTATTGAGAATCAAGATGTTCTAGGTAGAGGGAACATACACATAATAAAGCAGCCCAAATCCCTGCTTCTACTGAGCTTGACACCCAGTGGCAGGAAGATGTGAGAAAGCAATCAATAGAATAAAATGGAGTCATAACGTAAGTAGAGTAAGAGCAATAGAGTTTGTGGGAGGTTGCAATTTTAAATGGAATGATCAGGGAAGACCCCTCTGAGGTGACATTTTGAGCAAAAACTTGAAGAAAATGAGGAAGCAAGCCATGAAGATTTCTGGAGAGAAGGCATTCTAGGAAAAGGGAACAACTTGTGCTTGAAGATGACCTGTCTGGCAGATTCCAGGAGGCCAGTGTATGGGCAGGGTGGGGCTGCAGTGGGAGCAGAGGAAGCACTGACAGGAAGCTCCGTTTTGTAGGCAGGACTGATCCTTCTGAGGACTTAGGATTTGAACACATTGGGAAGTCATCAGCGTTTTCAGCAGAGGGGTAATATAATCTGATGTAAGCTTAAATGGCGTCACCCTAACTGCTGCATTAATAGTAGACAGTAGTCAGGCACGGTGGCACATACCTGTAATCTCAGTGGCCTGGGAGACTGAGACAGGAGGATCTAAAGTTCAAGGCTAACCTCAGCAATTTAGCAAGGCCCTAAGCAACTTAGTGAGATCCTGTCTCAAAAAGGGCTGATGATGTAGCTCAGTGGTAAAGTGCCTCCGGACTCAATTCCCAGTATCCCCACCCCCCAAAAAAAGAAAGGGAAAAAAGTAGAGGCAAGGATGGAAGCCAGGAGGCCATCAGAGTGGTGAGAAGGCCTCAGATCCCTGGATTTTAAAAAGTAAATCCAACAGAATATTGTGATGTTTTTTTTGCCATGGAATATGAAAGACCAAGTGGAAATTAAAGATGATCCTAAGGTTTTTGGTCTTTCCTGACTAAAAGTTTGGAGTGGCCATTAATTAGGAATAGGTCAGTTTGGTGGGGCAAGATCAAGAGCTCAGTGTTAGACGTATTAAATTCAAAATATCCATTAGACGTCAGAATGGCAGTATTAAATGGGCAGGTAATAATATGAACCAAACTCAGAGGAGAGGTCTAAACTAACTATTGGTGCTCATTTAACAGTGCTTACATGCTTTGTTTTGATTCTTGTTTTTGGTACTGGGAACTGGAACCCAGCATGCTTTACCACTGAACTATATCCCCAGCCAGCCACTGTGCCCAGAACCCAGTGGTAACTTCTTGCTTTGAGTAATTACACAATTGTGTGTAAGCATGAACTCTCTGCCACATGCAACTCAGAAATGTATACTGACATACTGAGGAGGAAAGGGAAATTGTGTTCAGAGACAATAATTACATAGATTAATAGAGAATAAGAAATCAAACGTGATAAATTCAATCTTTGAAGAATCTGAGTGATATATGGGAATTCTTTGTACTGTGTAGCAACTTTTTTGTAGGTCTAAAATTATTTCACGATGGAATTTTTTTGGGGGGGTGGGGATTGAACCCGGGGTGCTTATCCACTGAGCCACACCCCCACCCCTTTTTATTTTTATTTTGAGACTCAATCTTATTAAGCTGCTTTGGGCCTTGCTAAGTTGCTGAGGCTGTCCTCGAACTTGCCATCCTTCTGCCTTAGCCTCACTGGGATTACAGACATGTGCCACCATGCCCAGCTTGAACATTTTTTTTTTAAATGAAAGAAATACAAACATTTGCACACAAACAAAAGTAGAATTCACCTGCACTGAAAGAAGCATAAAGAGTTCTTAGGCAGAAATAAAATTATTCTACATGGAAACAGAAACACAGGGAGGGTTGAGGAACAAAGGAAAGGATACCTGTAAGTGAATATCAGCTATTTGAAATAAGAATGCATCTCTGTGGGTTTTAGCATACTTTGTGGTTTAAATTCATGTGAATGCACAAAAGGAAGAATGGAGGGAAAGTGTTGGGATTGTTGGGGAAGTGCTAAGATTTCTTATTTACATGAAAATATAATAAGTCAAGCACGTGTTGTGGTAGCTCAGGCATTGGTTCTCAAACTTTTAGTCTAGGACGCTTTTACTCTTAAAAAAAAGTGAGGGGTTGGGGTTGTGGCTCAGTGGTAGAGCACTTGCCTGGCATGTGTGAGGCACTGGATTCTAGCACCACATATACTTAAATAGATAAAAATAAAGGTCCAAAAAATTTTTAAAAAATTTAGGATCCCCCATTAGACAGGTACCCGGTAATTGTTGCAGATGACGTCCACTGGTGAGTGCAAAATTAGAGAACAGAAGTTTGAAGAGATCAGAGAGCAAAATGTCTCCCCCAAGCTGTCTAATAATTGGAAAAGAAAAGATAGTGCAGAAATCTCTCAGAAACTACAAGCCAATAGAAGGAAAAGCTGAATTTAAAAGACAAGAAAAGAGGGCTTTAAGGAGGTCAAAAGAGAAACAAATTGCAAGATGAAAGATATGAGCCCCCAAATAAATATCTCCACTAAATATAAATGGACCAAATACTCTATTAAAAGCAAAGTTTGTAAAGATTAGTTAAAAAAAAAAAAAACCCAACCCCATTCAACACTGCTTACATCAGACACATCTTTAAAGACACACAAGGATTAAAAGTAAAGTGATGGAAAAGATGCATCATGCAAACACTTACCAAAAGAAATCTCCTAATATTAGGCAAGGAGGACTTAAGAGTCTTAAAAGTAGAATCAGAGATAAAGAAATTTCAGAAAGAAAAAACTAGTCGATCAGCAGGATTTAACATTTCTGATTAAGTACATACCTAATGACAAAGCTTCAGTACACACAAAGCTAAGTGAACTGCTGGGTGTGGTGGCTCATGCCTGTAATCCCAGTGACTTGGGAGGCAGGCAGGCAGGAGAATTGCAAGTTCAAAGGCAGCCTCAGCAACCTAGTGAGACTGTCTCAAAAAAAAAAAAAAATAGAAAGGGTTGGGGAGGTGGGTTAGTGTTGACTGTCTGTGGGTTCCCCTCCCCCCCCCCCCCCCAAAAAAAAGTACAGAACTGAAAGGAAATTGGACAAATGGATAAATCTGTCATAATGGGCAGTTCTAAATACCTTTCTCAATAATTAGTAATACAGACACAAAACAATCAAGATCAGCAACAACATTAACAAACTATATAGAATGCTGTACTTAATAAAAACAGTAAAGATGCTGCTAATATGTGTTTTACCTCCTTAGTCATCAGGAACGTAGGTTAGAATAAAAAAGAGACACCACTTTATACCCACCAGAGTGGCTGACGTTGAGGCTACAGAGCTCCTGAATGACAACTGGAACTCTCCCACCTTGCCGGGAGTGTGAATTGGTGCCCTCACTTTGGAAACTGTCGACAGTATCTGAGGAAGCCGCCCCTGTGCACACCCTGTAATGCAGCAGTTCCCCTCCAGGATCAATGTATAGGGATGTTGGCAGTAGCACTATTTTTAAATAGTCCAGAAGTAGAAACCAAATAGATAGATTGTGGTTCATACTTACTCTGTACAAGAATAGTATGCAGCATTGAACTGAACACACGGTGGCTTTCTGCAGCAGCATGGATGACCCTTGAGCATAACGCTGAGCAAAGTGTTGTGAGCCCTTCATAAGTGAATACTATCTGCATCACTCCATTTCTATAAAGCACAAACCAGCCAACTCAGGCTGGTATTAGAAGTGAGGTGGCAGCGAGCCTGTGATGCCGGCAGTTTGGAGGCTGAGGTAGGAGGATCGCAAGTTCTAGTTCAGTTTTGGCAACTTAGACCCTGGCTCAGAATAAAAAGGGCTGGAGATGTAGCTCACTGGTAGATCACCCCTGAGTTCAATTCCCAATATGGGCAGGAGTTGGGGAGTGAGGTGGTGACTGGGAGGCAACATAAGGATCCTTCTGGAAGTTGTGTTTTAAGTCAGCTTCCGAGTCACTATGATAAAATTATCCAACAAGATAGAGGAGGAAATTTTTATTTGGGACTCACAGTTTTGGAGTTCTCAATCCATAGACAGCTGACTCTACGGCTCTGGGTCCAAGGTGAAGGAGCACATCATGGGGGAATGGTCAGTGAAGGAAGGCTGCTCAGCTCATGGCAGGGTCCGGCAGTAAGGGGAGGTGGGAAGGGGCCATAGGGAACATGCACTCTTCCAGGGCACGCCCCCAGTGATGCATCTCTAACCATGCCCCCCCTGCCTACTATTAGCACCCTGTCCGTCCCTTCAAGCTAGGATGGACTGATTAGGTCACATCTCATGGTGCAGTCATTTCATTTTGAATATTCCTGCAGAAGCACACCAGCTTTGTGGGGACATCTCACATCAAAACTATAACAAGCCGGGCGTGGTGGCGCATGCCTGTAATACAAGTGATTTGGGAAGCTGAATCAGGAGGATCTCGAGTTCAAAGCCAGCCTCAGCAACTTAGCGAGGCCCTAAGCAACTCAGTGAGACCCTGTCTCTAAATAAAATACAAAATAGGGCTGGGGATGTGGCTCAGTGGCCGAGTGTCCCTGAGTTCAATCCCTGGTTCCAAAAAAAAAAAAAACTATACCAAACTGCTGATCTGTTTGGTAGTCACATGGGTGTTTTCACATAGTGGAAACACATTAAGCTGTACATTTAAAATTTGCATACTTTATGTGTATTGAATGCCAATAACATTTTACTTCAAACTACAATAAGACCTTTTTCTGGTAACCTTTCAAATTGGTAAAGATAGAGTTCGGGAACCTTGTCTAGGCAAGATGGTGGGAAATGCTGCACACACTGGTGGGACTGCACGTGGAAACAGCCTCTAAGGAGGGCGGTTTGTCAACGCTTATCAAAATTAAAGCTGCTCATATCTGAGTCTGTTCTTAGGGATATACTTGCACCCGTACAAATTGCATACAAGGTCTTTTATTGTGGTTTTGTTTGTAGGAATAAATGTTCAATAGGAGACAAATAATAGTACATCCATATAATGCATTGTCAATCATATTGCCCTTAAATAGAATGAGAGAGCTCTAAAGATGGAATGTTTTCCAAGATATGTTAATTAAAAATAGCATGGTATAGGGCTGGGGATATAGCTCAGTTGGTAGAGTGCCTGCCTCGCAAGCACAAGGCCCTGGGTTCAATCCCCAGCACTGCAAAAAAAACCCCAAAAAACCAAAAACCAAAAAACCAAAAAGCATGGTATATAGATCAGTGTATATGGCCTGCTATGATTTGTATAAAATATATACGTACATGTTACACATGTGCACATATGTGCTCTATATAGAAACCATAGCACACGTGGTTACCTCTGAAGGATGTAACTGGTGACCAGGTGGCAGGAGTGGGAAGGAAGCCTGCGTTTCACCTCATGCCCTTTCATAGCTTTAGAATTGGTACTATAGGAATATACCTTTTACATATTAATTTATAAACTAATGGCAAAAAAAAAAATCCCTGAGAAGGAACTTAAGCAGGAGAATGGAGTGTTGTCTTTAGTAAGTTCTGTACAGTCACATGTTCCTTCACACGGAAGCAGATCTATGGTTTAATACCAGCCAACATTGTGGGCTTTCACACATGGATGCCAAGAAGTTTGGGGGGAAACAGACCCTGGCAAGGTGCCCCAACTGCAGGGCAGGGGGAATGTGGGGAGCCAATTGAAGCTGTGCCTCGTGCTTGGCGGAGGACTCAGCGGGCACTTGCGGGATGAAATTAAATGGTGGGGCCTCCCCTGCTGTGTGCAGGGTCATTTCCTCCCTCCCTCCCTCTCTCTCTCTCCCTCTCTCTCTCTCACTCACTTTTTTTGGCACACAGTGCCACTGGGAGTCAAATCCAGGGACTGGTGTGTGCTGGGCAGGTGCTCCACCAGTGAGCTACCCCAGCCCTTCAGAACACGTCTGGGTTGGATTCAGGTCAAGTTAAAAATGATGGGACTCTATTGTTTCCCTTTGTTCTTTTTTAAGAAAAATGTAATTAAGATCATGCTATGAATATAACACCTGCTTTTTAGGTCTTAATGTATCAAAAGCATTTTCCCATATCATCAGAAATTGTTCATATGAGTGTGAACATTTGAATAACACTACATTATTGAAATGTATCACAATTCGCTTAATCATTCCTCTTTGGACATTTGTTTAATTTTTTTGCTATTTATACTATGGTGGTGAACCATCTTTGTCCATAACTCTTAGCCCTACATTATTTCTTAAAAGTATTGATTTAGAGGGTATGAACATCTTTTCAACTTTTAAACTGGATACCCACCTACTTATCTTCCAGAAGTTTCTCAATTTGCTCTTTCATTGCACCTTCACTAGCATTAGGCCGTCTCATGTAAAAAAGTTTTTGATTTAAAAAATTTACATCTTAGTCACTTTACCAGTGTATCTAAACTATTTACTAGAAGTAGGGATGTCTGTGTTCCCTTTGGCTTGAGCAAGAGGTGGAATATTTTCTCCTTGTGCTGTATAGAGTAGTGGCGAGGAGCCTGGCTTGAGTTCCAGCCCTGTCCTCAACCCACCAGCAGTGGGAGCTCAGGTGGGCTGGTTATTCCTGTGAGCCTCTGTTCCTCCCTTGTAAATGGAAGGAGCAAGCCACCTTTTTCACAGAGACCCTGCTGCCACCAGAGTGGCTTTGCGCATTCCCCCCAAAGTGCCATATGCTGGGCATGGAACCCTGATCTGGGGACTGCAGAGGATTTAATGTGGGATTCCAAGAGTTAAAAATGTAAAAAGCTCATAAAACACCCTCTGGCGCTGGGATTAAACACATTTCTGGGAAGAGAGAGATGATATGCATGATTCTTTTGTTTTCTGTATGCTTTTCTTTATTTTCCAGGTTTTCTGCAGTTGGCATGTATTATTTTTATTACCAGTAGATAAAGCTATCTATGGAAACACATATATTTTAATTTTTTTTCCAGTGCTAGAGATCACACCTAGATCTGGGGACTTGGTAGGCAATCATTTTCTACCACGGAGCTACTTCCCCAGCTATAGTTTGTTGTTGTTTAGAGACAGGGGCCCCAGCTATATTTTAGATGATAAATCTGTGTATTATGTGCAAATAGATAACATGTTCATTCAATGTAAGAAATTAGGGAGAAGGGGCCTGAGAGGTTCTCACTTAATAGCCAGGGGGAAGTGAGGCCTTGGCTCTCTCACCTTGTGGAGCTAAGTGAGCACTCACACTTTATGGATTTGATTGAGCGCTGTATGTTTATATTATAATATTGATTATAGCAACCAATACCACATGCACTTGAACTACACAGATAGGTGGTGACAAAATAATTTATGTGTTAACCTGTTAGGATATAGCATGTTTTAATGTGTTAATATCAGATTAATGTGAGAACTTTAAAAAAAACCTGATAGCTGCATGGCACTTTAAAACTTTAGCCAGTAAACCGAGTGCCAAACACTAACCCTTCTGATCATGGATTTAAGATTGAAGATGTAAAAGAAAATCCTGAAGGAGCATTTGTAGCATTCTGCCAAGTGACTGGAGAGTGTGTCTTGGTGCACTGGAGTCTTGTGACAAGGTTTTCTTTGAGAAACAGAAATCTCTATCTTGATTTGTGTCCCTCAGTGGAGTTGTTTCCAGATCAGGCTGTTTCAAGGAACATATGAAACAGCGCATGCCATCCCTCCACCCCAAAGCAAATGTTTGTTTTGTTGCAGTGATGGAAACATTTCATTGGTGAAGCAAATATTTAGAGCTGAAAGAAACATTTGGGCAGCCAGGATGTGTCAAAATAGAACAGATGCCTGCCTTTTGAAAACACACTGGGAAAAAAGCCACCTTGTGCTTGACTGCTCTGGCTGCAGCCACAATGGGTTAAGCAAGGAGCTAGAGAGGTGGGTGTCAGTCTAGTCCCAGCTCCTGGACACCATGCCACATCTTTTCTGCCTTGCTTTTTCTCTCCCAGAAAATGGGGATAACTATCCTAAGTGATTTTGTTCAGGATCAAGGTTTCTGAGGGTCCCCCCCTAATATTTTCTTTTTTCTTAAAAGTAAATGTAATCGAGCCAGGCGCGGTGGCACACGCCTGTAATCCCCGAAACTTGGGAGGCTGAGACAGGAGAATCGCGAGTACAAAGCCAGCCTCAGCAACTTAGCGAGTCCCTAAGCAACTCAGTGAGACCCTGTCTCTAAATAAATACAAAATAGGGCTGGGGATGTGGCTCAGTGGCCGAGTACCCCTTGGTTCAATCCCCAGTACAAAAAAAAAAAAAGTAAATGTAGTTGGGGTTGGGGATTTAGCTCAGTGGCAGAGCACAAGGTCCTGAGTGCAGTCCTTGACACTGGGGAAAAGAAAAAGTAAATGTAGTTTATCCTTTTGGATCAAACTTATTCACAGGGAACAGAATTCACTAGGAATGTACAATAAACAGTCTACCTTCAGTCTGTCCTCGGCTACTTAGCCTCTCTCCTAATATAATCATAGTTACCAGTTTCATGTCTGTTCTTTTTCCTTCACGCATGTATAAAACAAAATATGAATTTGTGTAGATACATATGCATTCTTTTAAAAAATAATTTGCATGTTATTTAAATTTTTTCAGCTGAAACACACAAAAAAATATGTACTTTTAAAAAATGTACATATTTGTAGGGTACCATGTGCTGTTTAGACACATGTGCACATTATATAATGTCCAAATCAGGATGATGTATCTGTCTCCTCACACACTATCATTTATGGTGAAAGCATTCAGAATCCTTTGAGCTTGTTGAAATATACAGTATATGGTTGTTAAGTTTAGTCCCAGTACTGTGCAACAGCACACCAGAACTTCTTAACCCTAACTGTAACTTAGTGTTCCATTGTCAACCTGAAAGTCCCATGTACTCATGACCTCATTTCACCCATATTCCATCTATTCTTTTAGTTTTTCTTTTCTTTGGGAGATTCATTCTAAGATGTCACTTACTGGCAATGTGCTGGCTGTGTCAGGTGGCAGAGGTCACAGGCTTACCAGGCTGCCTCTGCTTGCCCTGGTGCAGTCCCGAGGCTCTGGGCGGAACATCCGATTCTACCTCTGGAGCACTCCTAGGCTAGGGGCAGATCACCTCCCCTTTTGTGTCCTTTTCTTTTGATCTGTAAAACAAGAAAAAAAAAAAAAGCAATAGGGGATAGACCACTCAAACTTGGTTATCAAAGTAAGGAGGGTTTTTTTGTTCATTTTATTTATTTTTTTCAAAAATAACCTTCACCGTCTCTTCTGAAACAGGACAAGCGGGGTTAAAAGTTGTTTATCAGGGCTGGAATTGTGGCTCAGTGGTAGAGCACTTACCTAGCACGTGTGAGGTACTGGGTTCGATCCTTAGCACCACATAAATAAATAAATAAAGGTATTGTGTCCATCTAAAACTAGAAATTTTTTTTTTTTTTAAAGTTATCGGTTTGACTTTTCCATACTTGCTCAGACATGCGCTGGGCTCACCTGGCCTTTGGCATGGAAGTAGCAATGCTTCTTGCTGATAATGCCCTGAAACTGCTTCTATTCCTGGGTAGATTGCCATCCTCTCTAAGGATACAGTTGCTTCCTGGGGAATTGTTCAGTGTACTGTGGGAAGGGCCTGTTGCTGAAGACCTGCTGGCTAGACTACTGTGCTAGAAGGCAGCGATGCTTAATCCTCTGGAATTGATGATAAAACGTCCAAAGAAATCCCCTCTTTGTTTTTATTTCCAATTTAGCAGAGGAATTAAAAGGGAAAAAAAAAAAGAAAAAAGAAAACAACTTGAGGCTGTATAGATCTAAAAATAGACATCATGGCTGCTGATTGGAACCCCTCCCAGTCTTTCATATGAGAGATCTCAATCTGTGTTACACAGAGGGGCAGCTCACGTCTGTCTTGTTCACCAGTTATACTACTCCCCAGAGAAGCTCAATAAATTTTATAGGAAAGTTTCCTCCTTATGTGGAAGGAGCTAAGCTCAGTGCCTGGTGTGGCTGATATGATTTAGGGCTCCAGGGGAGTATGTCTGCCTTGTGGAATAACCTGTCAAAAGCAAATGTACAGAAACTTTGATCTTGGTTCATTTGGCCATGTCATTGGTACTGCTGGGCACCAGGCCCTGTGACCACCAGTCTATCTGCTTTGGAATTAGAACTGATACCCCAGACTTGTATTTAGTTCAAACTTGCTCAAATGGTCCTCCTGCGTGCTTCGTTAGTAGTGACTTCGGAGCTTGCCTGCTGATGCTCCGGTTTCCACCACTAACCTTTGAAAGCTCTGAACTTGGCCATGGCTGAGTTGTCACATCCCCTCTACCTTGGAGAGCAGAGACCCTCTTCCTTGACAGGAGGAAAGTTGACCTGCCTTCTCTTTTGACTGCGAATGCAACAGACCCGCCAGGTCCCTCAGTCTTGAAGCTGGTAGTGAAATACACTGTGCACCGGCTTTTTGCTCAGTGATTTATACCAGGAGACGTGGCTGGGTGATATCCAGTGTCCTTTTGTCTTTGTGTTTATTTTTCTTCCACATTTAATGTATTTAAAGGATATACTGTCTTTATGGTTCACTGGGATAAAGGGGATTGGTGCAAGCCCCCAGCGTTCTGTGCTGGGATGAGAATTCTATTCCTGGGTAGATATCTTTCTTTCCTCAGGTGGCAGGAGGCAGTGTTTTGCTGCTTTTTGAAATAGCATTTCTACCTAATGATTCTTGGAAGGATACTGAGAGGACGTTCAGTTTCAGGGCATTATCAGCAACTTTTTCTCCTGTTGTTTGAACTTCTTCATTTAAAGAGAGGGAAAGTCTCCCATCCAGTTCGGGAATTTACATATCAATATCCAGATGGTGGGAACCAGCTCCCTCCCCATCAGATCAGTTTGTATAAAAACTCTTTCATTCAGGCTAATGATAATTTGGAACTAGTTTTCTCAAAAACTGTTTTTGCTGCTTGAGAATAGTTAATCAGTGGAGAAGAAAGCGTTTGGCATTTTTGCTTAATATTTTAGCCAAGTGAATTAGACAGGTTGGGGGTTTGGGGGAGGGGATAAGAAAGTGGGTGGGGGCAGCCCCATAAACAAGGTGATATATAATATTTTTTTTGTTCTCCTTTTAAATAAATACCGATCAGCTTTATGTTCAGAGACAATAGGAGCCGTTGGCTTAAATTTGCAGTTTACTGTATTTATGGCTGTAATATCAAGGTGCTGCCGTCGTAATTTCATGCCCCAATGAGAAGAGCAAGGTCGAAGCAAATGCTTCCATCGGCATCTGCTAGCACACTAACTCATAAACAAGGCCCGGCTGGATCAGGTGGCACGGAATAATACAGGCTAATGAAATACAGCACAGCTTTCCATTACTGTTAGTTTTTACAGTGTCGTCATTACGTGTAATTTATGTTTAAAAAATTCAATTTTATACAAGGCACTGGGAAATAGGGGTCTACAGGTCATCCAACGACTTTTAGAGGCTCTGAGAGTCCTTATTGTACTCTACTGTTCCAACAAAATGTTAATAAAATAAAATAAAAATACTTTTTCCCTTCCCCTCCCCACACTTCTTCTGAGAGAGTTGATTTTTCTTTTAATTTGGGGAGTATTTTCAGCCAGCTGTCTTCTCTGCCTTCTCGCCTCCCAGAGAGTGCCAGGGCAGGTGTCTAGTTGTGTTCTGAGAGAGGTGACCCGCGGCTCAGCCTTCATGAGTCCCAGATGCTTGAGGGAGCGTGGATGGGCGGATGGTGGCCCGAGTTCCCGCCCTTTGCTGTGGTTCTGGGGCCTGTGTCTGTGTCCCAGCCAGTCTCTGCGTGTTATTAGAAAGCTCGGCCTGGGCTGGAGGGTGCTGCCAGCATTCATTACTTTGCTTATTTTCAAATCTTTTTCTAACCTGATGTTGTTTGACCTGAAAGATGCAGAGGACACTGCTATCATCTGTCATCTGTCTTTCTGTTTCACCTGTGTAGGTCCAGGCCTGGGGCAGCACCCAGCAGTCATTGAGGACAGTGTTGAAGTTACTTGTACAGGCTGCCCTTGTGCGGCCTGTCCTACAGAAAAGAAGACTGCCCTTTCTGGTGTCTGGTTTGGCCTGAGTTATGGGAAGGGACCCAGGCATCAAGCTCACCCCAGTAGGGTGCAGCTCACGAGTCAGTCCTTTTAGTTTTGTTTGCATGTGAACAGAAACCTTTAGAAAAAGAAAACAGGTTTGTTTATATATTAGGGGATAAAAAATAGGCAGGTGTGGCCACCCTGAGGCATTCCCTTCAGATGGCGCTAAAAGCAGGCTTTATTGATCAATAGAATGTCCCCACGTGCTCTGTTCTTTAAAAGCAGCCCACCCTGGAGACTGCATTGGAGGAGAAATCCTTGGTCCAGAGTCTGCACAGGGACAGCAGACATCTGGTGAAGGGAACTGACTGCTCTGGACATTTTTGGAACTGCGGAGCAGGAAGTCTGCCCTGGCCGGATGTGCTGGTGCCTCGTGCATTCTGAGAGTGCCCTGAGCTCTCTGTTGTGCAGACTGGGCAGCTGTGGTGCTGGCAGGTGAGGTGGCACTCTCTGCCTCAGAGTTAAAGCCCAGCATCCTGCTTTTCCTGCTCCCTTGTCCCTTCCTCCTCCTCTTAGCTAAAGCTAGTGAGTGAGTAGAATAACTGAGCAGGACTTTCTTAGTGCCATTCTCTATCAATAATATATTTTAATTGTCATCACTGTAGACTGGGGTGGGAGGTGGTAGCTCTTGAAAATCACCAAGTGGCAGAGGGGAAGTTACTGGAAGACCATCTAAATGCTAAGTGCTAGTGGTTTCAGATAATGCAAGTTGACACCTCAACTAAGAGAACATTTTAGACTTTATCAAAATGGACTAATTCTTCCAAAGGCAGCAGCTAAAGGAAGTCTTAAGCAGATGGGGAGGGGGAGGAGGGTTACATGTCACAGGACAGTGAAATTCTTTGCTCCCATCTTTGTGCTCTGCTCCTCAGCCCTTGCTCAGTCCCTCTGTGGTTAGATTATTCCTTGCAGATAGCAATCAACTGGAAGGAAGTGTGTGTGTCTAATTTGCATGAGATTATTTAAAACAAAAAAAAAAAAGGTCTGCATTAGTCAGGGTGATGGTAAACAACGCAAAGAGATGCCTTTTATAATATAGCTTGTGCCTCAGCTTTCAGAGCCAAATATAATTCACTTACAATTGGCAGTTTCCTTTATTATTCCTTTTAACCTTTTGGATTCTGCAAGGTCTCAATCAAAGATCTGCACTGTTTATCTCTGCAAGGATGGGTGGGAAGGATGGGACTAGGGCACTTGGTTGTCCTCTGGTAGCACCTTATCCCAAAAAGCAGGGTCCTCTGTGTACCAGATGACTGGGTGGGGAGAGGTGAGTGACCCCACTGTCTCTGTGAGTCCCAGATGAACCACCTGAGTCCTGTCAGCAGTCTTGAAGCTGGTCAGTCCTGTCTCTGCTGAGGACACTCAGGAGGAAGAGGGCACTCGGAATCATGGACACCAGTCTGAATGGAGCCTGGTTTGATTTAGGGCTAGGGTCTTAGGACAGGTCAAGGATGAGGACACTCTACCTTTTTCACTCTGTTGTTCAAAAAGTTGTCCAGGTGACCTTTGCAGATAGAACCCAAAGATTATGTTCCTGAGTTGTTTCAGTGTAGCCCCCAAACTATTTATTGGCTGTCACTTGTAGATGGGGAGGGCCCTAAGGTGGTGACAGGTGTAATCCTCCTTTGACTCTCTTTAACAGGTTGAAGATTTAAGGCAGAAGTTCTGAATTGTCACCTGGTGTTTTGTAACTGGCTGGAGATGGAGAGCCTTGGGTCAGCACCAACACTATCATTTCCTCGGACTGGGGCAGTTTCCCCCCTTTTTGGACCTTGGGTTTTTATCTGCTAGAGAGGGCAATGGCTGGAATAATGCTCCAGCTCTGAAATTATATTATCCAGTGAGCTTGTTAAAATGCTTATTTTTTAAAAGAGGAAAAATGAGTCATTTATTATAACGAAATCAGAGCTCTGACTCTCGGAGAAATAGGGATATCAGAATTCCAGCCAGTGTAAATTTAGCGCATCAAATGATAAGGTTTCTGAAAAACAAGAGCTTGCGAGGAAGTGCTGATGCCCTTTAAACCTCGGCCTCCTTGGTGGACTGGTCTGTGATAACACAAGGAACATGTTTTATTGGGAAAATAGGCTCCGTAAAAGCTCAGAGCCAGAGGGCAGAGCAATGGGCACCGAGTCCTGTGCCTTTAACCAGCTCCAGCTCCCAGGGCCGAGGCGCAGCCCGTGACTTACTGTATATTTCCCCAGCGTTAAACGTTATCGTACTTGTTTATATTTGAAAGAGCCAAAAGGGAAAATGAGAATGCAACTGAATGCTCCTTTTGGGAAAATTATCCTCGTTTGCAGCCAGTGGCTGACAAGGCACACCAGCCACCAGGTCTACAGAATTCCGTAGTGTGCCAGTGACCAGCAGTCTGTGCTGACGTCGCAGATGCTTTCTTCTCTAGTGGCCGATTATGAACTGGTTAAAACAATGTCTCCCCTCCCAGCACTTGGAGAGAGGTGCCCTTCCTATTTAGGAAGAGCGATCTGCAGTCTCTGCGCATGAGAGGTTGAGGCAACGCTCTGGAGAAGAACGTCTCTTTCCTGGCTTGTCCGTCTGTCCTGTCCTCATTTCTGCTTGGGAAGAGAAATGATGGGGAGGCAGGGAGGAAGAGGCCCTTGTCCGGCCCGGTCCATTCAACTCTAGCTTCTCAGGTTTGGAAGGTGGTTAGCGCCTGTCCGAGGTACCCTTGGAGCTTTTCCTCTCCCCCTCTGTCTGAGGAGAGCAAGTGGTGTTGGGGCCACCCAGCAGCACATCAGGCTTCCTTCGGGGTGACTTCTCCTCTTCTGTTCCTCACTAACCTCACTGTGTGGAAAGAGGGGAAGAGCTGCAGTTCGAAATGGGGACAGACCTCATGCACTCAGCGCAGAAAAAAGAAAAACCCGGGCACCCCTTGACTGAGTGTGTAGGGCCCGAGGAGTTTGAGGGACGGCTGCAGCCGAGGCCCTCGTGGCGCAGGGCAGAGCTGCTCGCTGAAGCACTAAAGCACACGGCTATTAGCCCCGAGGCACAGCGTGCCAGGCACCACACTTTGAAGATGCTGATCCTCAGAACCGCCTCGTACTTCATCCACCCCCAGGGGCAGGTGGACCATGCTGTGGGCCTTTAATGGAGAGCTGCTGACCAGATGCGGAAAAGCTCTCGGCTCTCATTTAAAAGCTGTGTTGCGGCTCCAATGAATGTTGGGATTCCCGGAACGGCACGGGCTGGCTCGAGTGGTCTGCAGATTAGCGGTGACCTCCCACCTGCTTTTCCCACCCACTAGGCTCATGCGCTTATGTGCTCTGGTCCTTCCCAGTGGGCCCTGTGGGAGAGTTGTTCTTATACCTGGGCACCACATGTCATTCCTGTTTTGTGGGTTGGTCACCACCCTCATCTTCCACCCTGTGGTCAACCTTGCCAATCAGCCCCAGACCCATCGAAAATACCCCAGCTGTGTGCCCGCTGGAAACACGGGGTCTTCATGGGTTCTCCCTTGCCTTTCACCCCTCCATGGGCAAATCCTCTCCACATGGTGTAGCCACTGCAGATGGCGCCCTGCTATTTCCTGAGGTTGCATGTGCAGTGTGGTTTAGAGTGTTAGGAGAATTAAAAAAAAAAAAGGTGGGGGGAGAAAAACTAGCCAAAGGCGATCCAGGCAGCCTATGACAGGCTAGAGCAATAATCATCTGAAAGTTTGGGCCTGGCCTTGTTTTGATCTGTTTTCTTGTTTTATTTTCTTCTTTACATTCTATATCCCATTCATACTAATCACAGTCAGTCCTGATTTTTCTTTTTATTTCTGCATTTGTCATAAAATAAAGCAAATTATTCCCGTCTTCGGAAACGATCTAGACTAATTAGTCGTCTCACCCAATAATTAGTTTTTTGTTTCCCTGTCTGTTTTCATGCATTATTGTTAGTTTTTTCCCCTCTTTTTTTAACACCATTACAGATTAAAATGAGCCACATTTGCAGTTGATGGTATCTGTTTTCGGGGGAAGAATGGAGAATTGCAGTACCGAGCGACTTCAAAAGCAGCAATAAACTCAAGGATAAATTAAGGAAATTGAATGAGCCACATTTGGAAGCAGTGTTGAGGCTAATATTCTGTCGCTTAAGGTTAAATTGCAACTGAGAGAGGTTCTGGAGAATCCGAAATCGGGAAAGCAACTTAGTAGTAGGAGCAAGGCACTCTGGCCACGGGGGCCTTTTCTCAAGGAGGATTTTGTCACAGCCATGGACACTGACCAAAGGTACTCTCTCACCTGCTGTTCTGTGCTCTTCTCCCCAGGGCTGACCGACGAAGAGATTGATCTGGCTTTCCAGCAGTCAGGCACTGCTGCCGATGAGCCCTCCTCCTTGGGCCCAGCCACACAGGTGGTTCCCGTCCAGCCCCCTCACCTCATTTCGCAGCCATACAGTAAGTCACCTGCTCTGCTCCTTCTTTAACCATGACTGGGACTCAGGACTCTGACCGAAGAGCAGTGTTTTGTTTCCCAAACTCAGCAAACAAGAGAAGCTGGGTTTCTCCCTGGTGGAGTAGAAAGCTCTTGGGTGTCTCCAAAAGAAGGCAACACATCCCAGTCCTCTTTCTGAAAGACTTTTAGGTATGTGGCAGAGATTGAAGAGGAGCCGAGGGGCCAGAAGAAACAAACCGCGTTGTCCCCAGGGTTTTGATTAGTGCAGGGCACTGCGCGCTCACCAGCTCTGCGGCCGGCCTTCTTTCAGTGCTTTTGCCTGTTGCCATTTCCCAGGTCACACCGTGAATGTCTGAGTCGCCAGCAGGTTTGTCTTTGCTCACTGAAGTAACTCGCCTCCCACTTTTATTTTTTAAAGTTAACATTCATAAGTTTAGTCTGGCAGTCCCTCCAGTCCCTCCCTTGTCCTGACTCTTCCAAGTGTGCTCATGTTGTGGCAGTCTGTTACAGAATTTCAGATTTAACGTGAAGGCTCCATTTGAACATTGCTTTTAATGATTACGTGGTGTCATGACCCAGGAGAGATTTCTGTTGTTTTTAAATGAAAGCTACCATAGTAATAAATGTACTAGTAAATGTATTCCTCCAGATGCACTCTTTAATCACTCACAAAAATGTCTGAAAAGGTTAAAATTGACTCCAAAGCTATGGGAAATCACTCAGTTTGTTGCTTTAACGTATCTCAGCATTAGCTCTATTATCTTTCCCTAAAATGCCTTTTTTAAATAATTGTGTTCATTTTAATTGTCTATCTCAGAAGTTTTCGTTTTTCAGAAGATGATGTAAAACAGTGTTAGAGACCAGATTTCTTAGGGTGTATTTTTACACAACAGGTTCATCTCAGGGCCTGAGCACGTAGTTGGAGGCCCCTTCTTCTCACTTCCTGTTCTTTTCACCTGGCTTTATGGTGGCAGGTAGACTCAGCCAGAGAAGGAGAATCCCCTCTGTATGTCACAGATCTCCTTTAGATGGCCTTCTCCTTTGCTTTCTGCATAAGGCCGAGTGGGTGAGGACTGGGCATGTGCAGCCAAGTGTCTCGTCATCAGTGCCTTGCCTGAGCAGCCCGCAGGTGTCCTGAGACCCAAGAGGTAGAGCATCCGCACACACCATGACTTGGGCTCCTGGGTCCTTAACCTGGTGCTTGTCAACTTGGCACTCGCCTCTCTCTCTGGCCAGCATTCTTTCAGTCCCTGTGGTTCGCTTTGGGTTCTAAACTTACCTTATGTGTTTCTTTTTAGCCAAAGGCTAAGTCTCCACGCTTTTTCCTTAGTCGTGTCCCTGGGCTGAGCCGTTTAATGGGATTTGTTGAGGATAGGCAGTGGCAGCTGGGGTGCAGAATTTTCTGAGATGCACATCTGTTCTGTTCCAGCTGTTTCCTCCTATGGCTTAATACCAAACAGGTCTCTCGGCTATTTGGAAACTTCTTGCTCTGAACAAACTGTTCTGGTTGGTCACAGAGTTGGCTTAAAAGTGTCATGTATTGCCTGCTTTCCAGAGGCACAAAGAGCTAAACTACTAGTCTTTCTGCAAGAAGCAGAAGAATGGAGTGAAGAGCAGGCAGTTCAATCATCTAAATTGTTCTCATGCCCAGATTGCTCTGAGAGAAAGCATTACACGTTCAGGTATTTAGGTAAAAGTATTTTTGAGTCTCTTAGCCCTACAAATAAAATACGTCTTCGTAGAGACAGACTTCTTCCTGCTTTGACACTAGTATAAAAACAATGGTAATGGTAATTTTAAATACCTGCAGTTTTTAGTTGTCGCCATTGAGCTTCGTTCTTCTCGTACCGTTAACATTGCTCCTTTCAGCTCCGGGGGTGACTCTGCCTCTTCACTTCTGTACTTTTGCCAAGAGGTGTCAAAACTGCTCAGGGGGAAAAAAAAAAGCTTGATTTTGATTAATATAGAGAAACAAGACTTTGCCTGACTGATAATAAAACTGATAAATGACATTTGAATTACTTGTAGCGGTAATTTATTACATAAAATATCTTTTATTTGACATGCGATTAGTTGCTGGAAGCATCACTCAATCTGACTAGTTTAAACATGCTCTAAAATGAACCCCAGTAAAAACCAGGGCTGTCGACTGCTGGCGTTATGAAATATACTAATCCTGGAGTGAGGAAAAAACCTGACTTTAAATATTTAAATGATTAATTGGGTTTATATATTTTTTTACCTTTCTAACCCCCTTAATTACAAGCAAACTCAGGGGAGTTTCTGAACTAGGTGTGCAATCTGCATGCTTATCACTGAGGCATTGTCTGCATCCTGCAGGGATTTATGGCCTCCGTTCATGTGTGTTCCTGCTGATTTTATGTCTAGATCCCCGGCAGCCCTTTCCTTCCCATCTCTTGGCTTTTTAAGAACATTCCATCTCTGAGCCGCAGCCTAGGAAATGGGATTCCCTGGGCCCAGCCCCAGATGCTCGTGTGTCAGATTTGAGACCACCCCAGGGTGTCTGTGCTCACAGATCTTCACCCTAGACCTGCTGGCCCACCTACTTGGTGGTGGGTGTGCTTGCTGGGTGCCTCTTTTGATAGCTCTGCTCTTTGGTGAACGTGGTTGACCTTGAGATGTTAGTAAATGCCAGTGTCAGCAAAGAGAACATGGAGGTGTACCAAGAAGGTACTGGTTCAGTGTTTGTTAAGCACCTACTGGGTGATCAGTACTGTATCAGGTGAGAGATTCAAAACATGATTTTTTAAGAATCCTATAGGCTCTTGGAGGAAAGATAAACTCTTAAGAAAAAGATAATATAAAATAGTGACTTAATGCCAAAATTAACTACACAGACAAATTCCACAAGATTACAAAAAAGAAAAATTAACGTGGGCTAGAGAGTCAGGGAGCCTTTGTGAAAGTGGCAGGAGGTTGACAACAGGGGGTGGGGGCGGGGGGAGTGTAGTGTCACTGGTGTGAGAATAAACCAGTGTTCTCAGGGCTTAACTCGTTAACTCCCAAGTTCTCAATTCCGTGAACATAAAAATATTGAACTAGGATTTCAGAGTCACCATGCGGTTCCTCTGTATAAGTTTTCATGGGTGTTTCACCTCTGGAATAAGGGACAAAATGGGTGAAGAGAAAGTCCAGTAGAGCTCAAGAAAGGGAACTGTAGGGCTGGGGACATAGCTCAGTTGGTAGAGTGCTTGCCTTACAAGCACAAGGCCCTGGGTTCAATCCCCAGCACGGGGGTGGTGGGGGTGGACTGTGATCAGAGAGGAGGTTTGACGTCCTCCGTTTCTCACTTTGGATCCTGATGGTTTGACTTTGAGGCAGGAGCCAGGTGTGAACACACGTGCAGGCCAGCGTGGTCCTGAACAGAGTCCTGTGAGCTGCCAGCTGAGTGATTTGTGCCCAACTGATTTGTCTTCTTTCATCCCAGACAGACAAGCAGCAAGCCGCTTTGAGATATAAGCAGGTCCAGTGTAAATTTTGTAGGGCTATAATTTTTTCTCAGGCTTGGATATTTCCGCCCCCGCACTGTCTTTGATAAACAATTTAGGCCCCTTCAAAGACCGACCTATAGCTTCAGTTGCCTCTTGTTAAAATAGGATGTAAATGTCCGAGACTGGTGAAAGGCTCAGAAAATTTGATAAGAAATCCTGAGAGGAAGTGCCTTCTGTATTTGCTTCTTTTACGGCCCTATTGAGTAACATACTCATCCCTGATTATCTTATTTTATCTTATTTCTTTTTCTTTTATTTTTTTTCCTTTTTCTTTTTGGTACCCAGGGATTGAACTGAGGGGCACTTTATCACTTGATCACTGAGCCACATCCCCAGCCCTGTTTTGTATTTTATTTAGATCCAGGGCCTCACTGAGTTGCTTAGCACCTTGCTTTTGCTGAGGCTGGCTGTGAAATCAGGATTCTCCTCCCTCAGCCTCTGGAGCTGCTGGGATTCAGGCATTTGCCACGGCACCTGGCTCTAGCCCTTTTTTTTTTAATTTTGAGACAGAGTCTCACCAAATTGCTTTGGGCCTCACTAAGTTGCTGAGGCTGGCCTTGAACTCAAGATCCTCCTGCCTCAGCCTCCCAAGTTGTTGGGATTACAAGTGTGTGCCACTGTGCCTGGCTGATGATCTTATTTCATTGAGCAAGCATATGTTATTGAATGACTATTGTGCACCAGGCATCATGCTGGACTCAGATGAAAAGGTTAACTAGGCATGTTAGTCAGCTTTCCATTACTATACTTAATACTCAAGATAATCAATTTATAAACAGAAGGTTTATTTTGGCTAACAGCGTCGGGAGTTCTAGTCGATGATTGCATGGCCCCTTTGATTTTGGACCTCTGGGTGGGGATGCCTGAGAGCAATGGCAGGGAGTGCATGGTGAGCAAACCCCTCACATTATGACTAGGGAGCAAAGGAGAGAAAGGAAGGGGCCAGGTCCCACTCTTCCTTCAGGGCCACCCACAGTGGCCTAAAGACTTCCCACTAGGCCCCGTCTCTTAAAGGCTCCACTATCTCCCTAGGGATCAAGCCTTTAAAACATGGGCTTTGGTGGGACATGTAAAGTCCAAACCACAGAACTGGGGATGTAGCTCAGTGGTGGAGGCCTTGCCTAGCATGTGCGAGGGGCCGGCACTGCCGGCAGGTGGGGGAACATCCAAACTGTATCACAAGGCTCTCTCTGCGGTTGTTCTGGTGTAGTGGGAAAAGTGTTAGGTGAGAACTGCGGTGCCTGTGAGACAGGCCCAGGGGAGGAGGTGGTACCGAGAGGGAAAGGGCAGCTCCCGAGAGCAGATGTGTAACTGGCTGGGGACGGCTGACTCAGCAACGAGGCAGGATGGACAGGAACACAGGGACTTGGAGGTATGTGATGACCTTAAGAAGCTCTGGGTGCTTCCGAGCTGTTGGGCATGGGGTGCAGACGGGGGATGTCAGAGAGATGGCTGGGGCAGCATGTCATAGCCTGACAGCCAGCCAGAAGGCAGAGGTGTTCAACTTAGAGCTGTGTCGTCTGATTACTTTTGAAGCCGTCCTAGTTGGCCGTATTAGACTAGCATTAAAATCATTCGTGTCATCCGGCACACACCTGGGGGGTGCGCCTGTCTGAGTCAGCACTGCCTTCCTCCTCGTCTTTGCCCAGAGCTCACTGCTGCTCTGTAGAGTCCCAGGTCAGCTGTTGACTCCTCCAGGGCATCTCTCAGTACCCTGTTCTGACCAGTGTGGAGGTACCCCTTGGCCTGCTCAGCCCCGTGCTCCACCACACTCACTTAAATGTTTATTTCAGTGTCTTCCTTACTGAACTGACAGTTCTGAGGCTTTTGTTTTTCTTTTTAATCTAGTGGCCTGAAGCTCTGACTTCGCAGGTGTTTTAGAAATGCTTGTTGAATGTCTCAGTGATGGTGGAAATGTGCTTGGGAATGGAAAGGCCTGTCATAGCAAGGGCTCGGGCCAGCTGCCCTGGCAGCCCATGGGAGAGACCTTCTGTGTGCTTGGCTCACATGGGCTGTTCTGGGGAGGCTGGGAAGAAGCAAGGACCGTCCTGCCTCGCCTTTGGGAGGTCAATCTGATGCAGAGGGAAGCCCAATGCTTGGGCAAGCGCAGTGGAGGCTAATCTGTGCCATCTTGTATGGTGGGATTGTTGAGAGAATTCCATGTCAGAATTTAGGAAAAAAGCAGACTCCAGAATGGTAGTCTTAGGGAAGGCTTTCTGGAGGAGGCAGGACACACGCCAGGTTTAGGAGTCAGAAAGTCAGGACTGGACCTAAGAAAATCTGTTACATACAGGTAGGCCATCCAGGTTGCTATGGAGGCCCTACAGTCTTCAGAGACCTGGCTGTACCCTCTGCTCTGCCCCCAACCCCCCACCCCAGGTGCTAGGGATGGAACCCAGGGCCTCGCGCACTAGGCAAGAATTCTACCGGTGAGCTACACCTCCAGCCCTGCTGCCTCCTTGCCAGCTACCTGGCATTGGTCTTGTGGCACAGCCTGACTGCTCCAGCTCCAGCTCCAGCTCTCCCACCGACTGCTGTGCAATCACCAAGAGCAGGCAGAGGGAAGGAAAAGGCAGGTCGCCTTCTAAGAACCTCCTGGAAATTGCCCACATCACTTCCACTGTCTCTTGCGGGCTGAAACGCAGTCTCATGGCCATACATATCTACAAGGGAGGTTGAGAAATGCAGTCCTGATTCTGAGGGGGCAGGTGTTCAGTTTTTCATACCCCTTAGAAAGCTGGAGTTCAGGTAAACCCTAAGTCAGGACAGTGGTAGCCTCTGGACTGGAAGAACCACACGAATAGCTGCAGTAGTGTTTAGAAAGTTTTAGCTGGTAAATTAGGCAGGTTGAAGATTGCTAATTTTTTTATTCTTCATAACTTACATGAAATTGGTGTTTTTCGGTATGAGTCAAGTATTACAGGGGGCTTTTTTTTTTTTTTTTTGATCCAAGGATTGAACCCAGGGGTATTGGACCACTGAGCCACATTCCCAGTCCTGTTTTGTATTTTATTTAGAGACAGGGTCTTACTGAGTTGCTTAGCGCCTCGCTTTTGCTGAGGCTGGCTTTGAACTTGTGATCCTCCTGCCTCAGCCTCCTGAGCCTCTGAGATTACAGGTGTGCGCCACCATGCCTGGCTCGGGTACATTTTTAGAAGGTGCATTAGAGTGCTCAGATCTTGCTTTCTGTGGTCTCAGCTGCTAGCTGAGCAGAAAGAGACCTTAGCACCCACGCTGTCTAGGCATTGTTCTCCATCACTGCCAACTTCTTTGAGCTTTTTATTTATTTTTTAAAATTCTGAACAGGCTTTTAATTTTTTAAAATCAGTTTTTTTGAGGTGTAATTTATATGAAACATACCCACTTAATTGTACCATTTGAGTTTTAACAAGTGTGCATACCCATGCAACCATCACAGCACTGAAGGACATTTCTGGTGTGCCCAAAGGGTCCCTTGTGCCCCATTTCCTGTCAGTCCTCTCCTCTAGGGCAGCCCTGCTCTGCTTTCTCTCACTACCTATTAGATCTCTTGTTCCCAGGTTTGATGTAAATGGAACCCCATGGTGTGCACTCATGTCTGGTTTCCTTCACCAGTGTGATGTCGTTGGGTTCATCTTGTTGCTGTGCTTTCTAGAATGCCCTTCCTGTGTGCCATCAGGGACTCCACTGTGTGGGAGCACCACCGCTCCTTTACCCACTCACCAGTTGGTGAATGTGAGTTAGTTCTAGTTTTGAGCTATTATGAATAAAAGTCCTGTGAACAGTGGTGTACAAATCTTTATTTCTCTTGGACGAATGTCTCGGCGTGGAATTGCTGGTTTATGTGTTCAGTGGATGGTTAGTGACAGAGTGGTTGCCCCAGGCTACCCTCCCACCAGCCTTTTGAGTTCTGGTCACTCTGTCTCCTCCCCAGTGGTTGGTGGCCCATTGTTCTGATTGCAGCAGTCGGGTGAGCGTGTGGTGGTGTCCCTGATGGTGTGGCTTGCCTTTCTGTGGTGACTGTCAGTGGAGCATCTTGATGTACTCCTGCCCACTTGGATATCTTCTGTGAAGTCTGTCCTAGTCATTTGCTCCTTATTCATTGTCTTATTGAGTTAGAAAAGTTCTTCAAGTTCCAAATCAATTCCTCAGCCAGAGAGTATGAATGTTTCCTCCCAGCTGTGGCCTGCCTTTTGGGCTTGACTATTAGTTGAGGTGACATCTTGGAACTTGGGAGTGTTGTTCCGTTTTTTTTTAAAATTTTTTTTTAAAAAAAAAAAAATTTTTTTTTTTTTTTTTTAAGCAAAAGATTTTTATTATTTTTATTTTTTTGGTACCAGGAATTAAAGCCAGGGGCACTTAACCACTGAGCCATATCCCTAGCCCTTTTGATTTTTATTTTGAGACAGGGCCTTGCTAAGTTGCTGAGGCTGGCCTTGAACTCTGAGATCCTCCTTCCTCAGCCTCCTGAGCTGCTGAGATTACCAGGCATATGCCACCGTGCCCGGCAAGATTTTGGTTTTGATGCCATACATTTACCTTCTCCCCTCCCTTCTTTTTATAATTCATGGCTTTTGTGTCCTTTACCTGTCCCGAGGTTGGAAAGACTTTGTCTTGTGCGTTCTTCTGGAGAGGAGGTTCGTAGGGTCGGTTGTTGTGCTTGCTGGTTTGTTTCCTTGGTGCTGGAGCTATAACCAGGGCTAGGCGGGGGCTGTGCTGCTGAGCTGCAACCAGCCCCGCAGTGCTAGTGCTCTAGGTCTCTGCTTCCTTCTGCTGCTTCTTCTGTGTGATGTGAGGTGACACTGTGTGGCCGTCCTGCTGAGCGAGCCAGCATCTTATGTTCAGAAGATTGTCCTACTGAGTTCCTTTCTCCCTCTCTCGGTGTGTGCTGGTGTGGTGCTGGGTTGATCCCGGTCTGCTTGTGCTAGGTAAGCCACGGCCCCAGCCTTTTTAAAAAATTTTATTTTGAGACAATGTCTCACTAAGTTGCCCAGGTTGGCTTTACACTTGGAATCCTCCTGCCTCAGTCTCTAAAATATCTGGGATTACAGGAGTATACTGTTACTTGTGGTTTGTAAAACATCAGTTGGCCAAAGATACATGGGTCTGTTTCTAGACTCCTCTTTTTAAAAGTTTTTTTTCTTTCAATACTGAGGGATTGAACCCAGGCCTCCTTTCTTGCTGGGTAAACCCTGTACCACTGAGCTACAGCCCCAGCCCTAATTTTTTTTTAAACAAAGCCTTTGAAGTATATTTTACATATCTTGAAATGCATTTATTTCAAGTGTACAATTCAGTGGTTCTTAGTAACTTTAGTGAGTAGCACACCATTATCATAAGTCAGTTTTAGATCACTTTCACCCCCAAGATCCTTGGGGCCCATTTACTATTAATCTCGTTCCTGCCCCTCGCCTCAGGCAACCACTAATCTACTTCGAATCACTAGAAAGTTACCTTTTCTAGGCATGTCAAGTAAGTGGAGTCGTCATAGAGTAGGTGTTTGGCTTCCAGACATACTTATTTTGGGGTTCATCTCTGCTGTGGCAGGTGTCTGCACCTGGTTCCTGGGACTGCTGAACAGTGCTTCGTGGATGGACACATCATATTCTTCTGTTCTCTAGCTAGATCAGCTCCTGTGGGGTCTGCTTTTGTTCTGTGCTGGGGCTGGAACCAGGCCTGTGCATGCCAGGCCAATGTTCCACCCTGAGCCACCCCTGTCAGGAGCCTGTCTCCTGTTTTGGCTGACATGAATAACGCTGCTGAGAACATTGGTATGCAAGTGTGTGGGCAAATGCTTTGCATTGCTGGATGTAGTAGTTTTTATGTTTCTGGATCCTTCTTGATTCTTTTCTTTCTGATCCATTTGTCTGTGTGGTGGGAGTGCGGGGGGAGGTACTGGGGATTGAACAAAGGGTTTTCTTACTCTGAGCTTTATCACCAGCCCTTTTATTTTTCAGTTTGAGACAGAGCCTCACTCAGCTGCTGAGGCTGGCTTAAAACTTGGACTCCTCCTGCCTCAGCCTCTTGAGCAGCAGGGATTACAGGTGTTTAACCGTGTACCTATCTCTAATCAGCTTCTTTCAAGTATGACTTACATAAATAGATTCATCAATTTTTTTTTTTTTTTTTGGATCCAGGGATTGAACCCAGGGCACTCCACCACTGAACCATATCCCCAGCCCTTTTTTGTATTTTATTTAGAGACAGGGTCTCACTGAGTTGCTTAGGGCCTTGTTAAGTTGCCGAGGCTGGCTTTGAACTCCGGATCCTCCTGCCTCAGCCTCCCAAGTGCTGGGATTACAGGCGTGCGCCACCGCACCCGGCTTAGATTCATCAATTTTAAATGTACAATTTGATAAGTTTTACAGATAAGTGGTAACTCAATTAACTGATGTAACTAACACTACAGTAACAACATAGAAAACTGCTTCTACCCTGGACGGTCTCTTTGTGCCCTTTACCTCGGCCACTCCCGCCCTGCTCTGGTTCTGTTGACCAGGCCTGTGCTCTGTCACTGTAGTTCTGCCATTTTACAAACTTGATTAAACGGAATCATTCAGCATGTAATATTTGTGCTTGTTTTTTTAGTATGCTGGGTTTTTTAAATATTTTTTTTTAGTTGGACACAATAACTTTATTTATTTATTTATTTATTTATTTATTTATTTATTTATTTATTTATTTTTCTGTGGTGCTGAGGAGGGAACCCAGTGCCTCACATGTGCAAGGCAAGCGCTCCACCCCAGTCCAGCCCTTAGTGTGATATTTTTTCACCATCCCTGTTGAATGGACACAGTTCAGTCCTTTTGATTGCCTCGTTGCATTTGGGGTCAGCACATATTTTCTTTAAGAGGCTGGATGATGAACAGTTTAGACGATGTGAGCCGCGTGTGTCTGCCACATCTTCTCCTCTTCTTCCCTTCCTCTTGTTCGTCTCCATCCTCTTCTTCCTTTTCTTCTTCCTCCTCCTCTCCCTTTCCCCTACTACAGCCCTTTAAAAGTGTAATAATCTGGGGGCTGGACTGTGGCTCAGTGGTGGAGCCCTTGCCTGGCATATGTGAGGCCCTGAGTCCTCGGAACCACATAAACATAAATAAATAACTAAATAGATAGATAGATATATAGATAAATAGATAAATAAATAAATAAAGGTTAGAAAGCAAAAAGAATGCTTAAAACAAAAAAGTGTAAGAATCTTTCTTAGCTCATGGCTATGTGAAAACAAGCTGGGGGAGTCAACTAGCTGGCCAGGTCATTCATCTGTTGACTGGTTGGTAGTCGCTGGGTTGTTCCCAGTTGATGGCCATCATGGCAGAGCTGCCGTGAACACTGAGTGCAAGTCTTTGTGCATACCTGCTTTCACTTCTCGTGGGTAAGTGCCCAGCAGTGGACTGACTTAGCCACATGTAGGTTTGTGTCTAACTTTATAGGAAACTGTCAAACGGTTTTCCAAAATGGCTGTCCCAGTTTGCATTCCTGTCAGCAATGTGAGTGTATCAGTTCTCCATCCTTGCCAGAGTCAGTTTTGAAGTTTAGCCATTCTAATGTGTATGTAATACACTCTCAGTGTACTTTTAATTTGCATTTCCCTAATGACTAATAATGTCAAGCATATTTCATTTTCTTATTGGTAATTTATGTGTCTTTTCTGAAGTCTTTAAATCTTTTGCCCATTAAAAAAACCTTGTTTTTTTTATTGTTGAATCATCAGAACTTTTTATATATTATAGTTACAAGTCCTTTATCAAATATATGTTTGGCAGATACTTTCTATGACTTGTCTTCATTTTTTTGACAGTGCTTTTTGAAAATCAAAAGTTGTAAATTTATTTATTTATTTACTTACTTACTTTTTGGAACCAGGAACTGAACTCAGGGACACTTGGCCACTGAGCCACATCCCCAGCCCTATTTTGTTTTTTTATTTAGAGACAGGGTCTCACTGAGTTGCTTAGGGCCTCGCTAAGTTGCTGAGGCTGGCTTTGAACTTGCAATCCTCCTGACTCAGCCTCCCAAGTTGCTTGGCTTACAGGCGTATGCCACCATGCCCGGCTAAAAGTTGTAAATTTAAATGACGCGTATTTTATAATTTTTCCTTTTATGGTTCATGCTTTTTGTATTAAGATTTCCTTCTTTGTTTTCTTGTTTCTTATAGAATCTTTATAGCTTTTGGTTTTTGTTTACACATGTGATCAATCTTGTATTAATTTTTGTATTTAGTGTGAGGATCAAGGTTCTTTTTTTTTTGCTCTGAATAGCCAGTTGTTTCAGCATAATTATTGCAGAGATTATCTTTCCCCATAGAATGCCTTGACCTCTTTTTTAAAAATCAGCCATTTAGAGCTGGGGTTGTGGCTCAGTGGTAGAGCACGTGCCTAGCATGTGTGAAGCACTGGGTTCAGTTCTCAGCAGCACATAAAAATAAATAAAGAAGCCAGGTACGGTGGCACACGCCTGTAATCCCAGCACTTGGGAGGCTGAGGCAGGAGGATTGCAAGTTCAAAGCCAGCCTCAGCAACTTAGCGAGGCCCTAAGCAACTCAGTGAGACCCTGTCTCTAAATAAAATACAAAATAGGGCTGGGGATGTGGCTCAGTGGTGGTGTGCTCCTGGATTCAATCCTCAGTACCCCTCCCCCCAAGAAAGGAAGAAAGAAAGAAAGAAAGATATTGTGTCCATCTACAACTTTTAAAAAAATCAGCCATATAAGCATATTTCTGGAGTTTTTTTAACTCTTTTATTTCCCTCCTTTTCTTTTTCTTTTTTTTTCTTTTTTTTTTTTTTGTACTGAGAATTGAACTTGGGCACTTTACCACTAAGTCACATCCCAGTCCATTTTGTTTTATTATTTTGATACAGGGTCTTGCTAAGTTGCTGAGGCCTCAAACTTGTGATCCTCTTGCCTCAGTCTCCCAAGTCGTTGGGATTACAGAGGCGTGCCATCATGCCTGGCTGTTTTTGTTTTTTGATGAGGAGTCTTGCTTTGTTGCCCAGGCCAGCCTTGAACTCCTGGGCCCAAGTGATCCTTCCGCCTCAGCCTCCTTCAGGAGTTTGTTTTATTCTGTGGAGAGGGGATATAGACACACTGCTCAGTGTCCTTCCTGCCTAAAGATGACACTGCAGATAGCATTCAGCCCATGGGAAAGGGGAAGATGGGCACTCACGGGTTGCCCACGCGGAGCCAGGTCTTGGCTTGGGCTGCTGGGCTCCCCAGGGATGTGACAGTTGGCTGCTTTTTGCCAGCTCGCTCTTCCCTGGAAAGCCCTGTTCAGCAGGATGGCTCTGTGACACTTGCACACTGTGCTGCAGCTGAGGCTTTCCTGCACCTTGGGGTTCCATGGCGCTGGGTGCTGTGCCGTGGTTCCCGTCCCATGCGTGGGTTCTTTCTGATTTGGTCAGGTCTTCCCTACTAAGTGAGAATCTCTGATCGGTAGAGATATAAAGAAATTGATTGGCGTTGGTTTTGTATATTCAGTGAGTAGTTAAGGAGTGGAGGGTGCAGCTCCCCTGCAGCTTCCATGCACCACGGTCACCTGCCTGAGCTGTTGGGTGGGCAGACCTCTGTGGAGCCACGAGGGTTCAGCTGCTTCATGGAGTCCTGGAAGGTAAAGGAAGGGTAGGTCTCCAGAGCCCGCCTGTTCCCGTAGCACACTGTCCTCTGATCTTGTCATAGCCCGTGGCATGTGGGACAGTCACTGGTGCCAGAGTCGACTGTCTCTCGCCCTCCACCAAAACACCAGGGTGTGCCAGGGAAGTGTTGCCAACCGTCGAGTGGTGCACAGGAGATCGTCATTGTTCATGGGCCCCTTGTGGTTGGCAGAGCTCTGCTGCCTTCAGTCAGGGGTCTGTGCTTCAGAAGCAGAGAGAAATGTTGAGAAGCATCTGGTTGGAGACGTGGCCCTGGGCCCTCTGACCCCAGATTCTCACCTCTTTTCTGCCTGGTCTGCCTGACCTGGTCAGCATTAGGACCTGAGGCTCTGCAGCTTTTAAGAGGCTCATTTGTGCCAGGCACAGTGGCCCGTGCCTGTAATCCCAGCAACTCGGAAGGCTGAGGCAGGAAGATCACAAGTTTAAGGTGAACCTCAGCAACCTAGACCCTGTCTCCAAATAAATAAATAAAAAGGGACTGGAGATGATTTTCAGTGCTGAAGCACCCTGGGTTCAATCCTCAGTCTCTCTCTCTCTCTCTCTCTCTCTCTCTCTCTCTCTCTCTCACACACACACACACACACACACACACACACATGGCTCACTCATTCTACTTCTCTTCCTTCCCAGCTGGAGCAGAAGAGTGACTGCCCTCCTAGATTATGCCCTTGGACATTTGGAGCAGGGTGACAGAAGAGTCTGCTGACTCAGGAGCCGTGGGTTTGGCTTCTGTGCGGGGTCTGCACTGGACTTGGGAAATATTGACCCCAGAGTAGGCAGGGACAGGAATCCAGTGCAGGGGCAAGGGTGTGAGCTGGTTTGGGGCCACCAGAGTCATTGCAGTGGCCCTGGTCTGTTGCCCTTGGAAGCCACACAATGAATAAGAATCATTTCCATCCAGGTTTTTTCTTCCTTCATTTTGCCACAGAAGGAATTGCATCACACGCTCCAGAACGAGTGAAATGGCATTCAGCTTCCTGTCTTTATAGACTCTCTGAACTTTAGGAAAGATCATTCTGGGCCCTTTTCATTAATAATGAAAACCAGGGGGCAATAAAATGTTCTTAGCGCGAGCCCGGCGGGAACAGTGCGAGGTGGGCGAGGGTGAGGGGCAGTGAACCACAGGTGCTCGGCCCGCGGAGGCAGAGCCCTCACCCGGAGGGCTGCCGGGCAGGCGCCCTGGCTCCTGGCTCCCAGCGTGCCACATCTGCCCAGCCTTGGCAGCTCAGAGCGCCCAAGAGAGGGCTGCAGTGCGTGAGGTGCATTGGGTGTGTCTGCAGGGAAGCAGGAACATCTAGCAAACTTGGGGTTCTGGCCAAGTTTTCAGCGGTAGTTGCAGCTGCTTTCTTGTAAGGTGCTTAGAAGGAGTCTGAGTCGGTGGTGCGGGACGCGCTGCGTACAAGAGCCGTGGGAAGGAGTTCCTTCGCAGGCCACTGGCCGCATGATGGACATCTGGGTGTGGGTTAAGGCCCTCCTGAGCAGGGCTCTCTTAAGGGTGGCAAGGCCACTCTACCCTTTACTTTTTCCTCCTCAAAATGAACTTGTACTAGATGTTGAATTTTGCCCCTGGCACACAGCAAAGTTGGCTAGAAGAGAAAGTGGGGACAAAGGTGGAACCTGAGCGGGACTCAGAGGCCCAGGTCCCAGGGTCAGGGTGAAGGATCAGCCTACCCCTGTGGTCTCCGAGCTTCCTGTTTAACAGGAGGTGGTTCGTGTGGCTTGCGGGTGTCTGCAACAGGGTGAAGTCATGCCATCCTCTTCCCAACGTGGATTCTTAGACTTGAATACCTTGCTGGTGTCGCAGAGCCTCGGAAGGGCTGGAGATGGCCTTGCTAACCCCAGCACAAACCCCAGAACCCACAAAAAATAGATTGATACGTTTACACGAACACGAAAAATGCCGGCATGCCATGAAAGAGCATAAGCGGGAGCCAAAGAAGCTCGCACAGAGGGCGCTGTTGATTTGTGTCAGGAAGGGCGAATCCCCCCACTGTGCACAGAAGTGCTGAGGGAAGAGCTCACGGAGAACCTCAGAAGACAGCACGCCAAAAGGAAACGCTGGTGAAGAGACACCCAGTCCTCACTCAAAGCAAGACCGTGCAAATTAGAATTAGAGTGAAGTACCATTTTCCCGCTGCCACTGGCAGAAATCTGTGTGTGATCTGCACATGATGTTGGGCTGGCTGTGGGGAAGCAGCGCCGGGTGCACGGCTGGCGGGGTGAGTCTGTGGAACCCCTTGGAGGCCATTTTGCAGGATTTCTCAAGGTGACAAAGGCATGTGCCTTGGACCCTCGGGAGTCTTAGGCTTATAGATGTCTTGTATGGGAGCTGACGTGTGCACGGTCACTGATGGCTGGAGGTGAGCTAGGTGTCCCCCAGCAGGGATCAGATTAAATGGAGTATTATACAGCTGTAGGAAAAAGAGAAGATTGGAAAATAGCGGGGAGAGAGGGCGAATAAGACGCGTCTGTGTTGTCTATATGTATATAAAACTCTCTGGAAGGACAAACACTGTGACTGGCAGTGCAGTAGACTGGCTTCCGCTACCGGATGTCCAAGCCGTGTGTGTCCAAACATGTGAAACAGAAAATCGGGGCTGGGGGCCAGGAGAGGCCACACATTGATTATGGTTTTGTACCCAGAGGAGGCTGGGCTGTGTTGGGGAATCTCATGTGGAATCCATAGGTGGAGGACATAGGGGACTGTGGTAGCCAAGGAGAGATTCTTGTCTGTCCCCTCTGTCTCCTGACAGCATCCCAGCCCGGGGAGGAGGGATTTCACTCTTGTCCCCATAAGGTCTCTGAGACTGAAGTCCCCCTGGCTGCATGCTGGCAGCCCTTCCTCGCTGTGCCCTCTCGTCCTGCCACTGACGGTCAAGTGGGGTCCTGTTCCTCTGCTTGGGTCACCAAACAGCAGGGGGGATAGGTGACCTCTGAGAGCTGGCAAGCACAGGTGAGAGAGGTGAACTCAGAAGCACTGGGTGTCTCCAGGGCAGCGCTGGGACGGCTTGGGGTGCGCCTTCCTAGAGTCTTGGGATGTTCCTTCCTCACCCTTTCTCCCAGACCTCCTCCAGTGCCCATCTTTCCTAGCAGCGGCATGCATGGGGTCCCCTATGGCCAACGTCCCATCGACAGTGCAGGCTCATCCATGGCTGGCATGAAGCCCATGCTTCCCAGCATTCTGAGAAGAGTTGCCCATGCCCCTCCTAATGGCAAGTGTCTTGTGAGGAGCTCGGGTACTGGCTCGGTGGCCTGGAGATAGCAGAGGGCTTTCGAGTGGAGAATGGTGCCTCGAGGGGTCCCATCAGATTGTGGACGACAGCACCTTGAGAACTGTACATGGGAGAGTGCAGTAGGGAAGCTCTCCTTCTGTGCAACTGGAACTTCATGCAGGGATGGTTGGAAATTGGATGTGCTGGGCTCCCTTCTTCCCTGGGGATGTGTTCCGAGACTTCCTGTGGGTGAGACTGAGCCCTTTGTGTACTGTGTTCCCCCTGTACGTTCATATCAATGATGAAGTTTAGTTTATAAGTTAGACACAGTGAGATTAACAAGAATGAAATAGCACAATTATAACAATGTGTTATAATGAAAGTTGTGTGACTGTGTTCTCTCTGGAAATATTTTATTGTACCATTGATTTTAGCAACCTCAGCTAAAATTATTTTATTTTTCTTTCTGTATTGAGAACTTCCACCACTTACAGCTTTGCTTTGGCTGGTCCGTTTGCCAGCCTCACTACCTGTGGCTTTGGAGCCACTGTTGAGTTGAATAGGGGTCCCTGGGATACAAGCTCTGTGATCTTGAGACGGCTCTCTGATAACTAAGATGGCTAAGCGACTAAAGGGCGGGTAGCACATTCAGCATGGCTATGGTGACAGGAGTGTCCCACATGCTGGGTGGGACAGCCAAAATTTCACCATGCCACTCAGAATGGGATGCAATTCATTGGGAATTGATTTTTTTGGAATTTCTCATTTACTGTTTTTGGACCGTAGTTGACCACGGGTAACTGAGAGTGAAGCTGCAGGTAATGGGGTCTAGTGGTGCTTGGGTCTAAAGAGAACTGGGTCAGGAGCCAGTCCCTCCACAGCAGCAGCAAATTCTGCCGAGATGTCTCCCAGCACCATTTCTTGGCCTCTGTCCTCGCCCAGAACCTCTTGGCCTCTGTGGGCCCTCGCAGAATTCTCCCCAGCTTTCCTGCTTCTGAGGCTCCCACTTCTAACTTGCCCTCAGAGCAAGGCTGATGCTGCTCTCCTAGAACAGGCCCCATCACGGCGCTCCCACACAGGTCCTGCAGCTACGCCCTGCCGCTCGTGAAGGGGTGTCCAGGCTCCTTGGCCCTGCTGTCCTTCACACCCATCCTTGACCCCCGTTCTCTTGGGCTCTTCCTGCAGCTTTCTTGACCAGAGCAGCTTGCTTTTGCTGCAGCCCAGGTGCTCACACTGACGGACCCTCTTTCCTTGGTGCCTGTCCTCCCCTTGTCCCCAGAACCACAGGTCTTGGTCCTCCCCTCCTCCGAACCTGCTGACCCCTAGTCTTCCCCTGCTGCCCCACAGTGCATCCCCGTCTGGGCTCTGGAATTGCCTTGCTCAGGCCTCTGGAGGCTGTCTTCTCTCCCCCGCTGCCTGCAGGAGCAGAGCAGGAGGTTACCTTGGTCTGTGGGGCCCTCGTTTGTCTCCCTGGAGCAGGGCGTGTACACACGTGGTTCTGTACACCTACGCGTGTTCATGTCATCCTCACGTCACCCCTTAGCTCACCGCTGCTGCACACCTCGGGCCAGCAGAGCACAGCCGAGGCTCGGCGTCTGGCTGTCATTGCTGTCCCCAGTGAGGCAGGTGGTTGGGAGAGCTGGGGAAAGGGGTCAGAGCTGAGCTGGTACTTTGGACAGTCACAGCTGTGTGTCCCACTTGCCCGTTTGCTGAAGCACACACTTGCCTCTCGCCAGGTAAGGACTCCGGGTGCCCCTCCTAACTCTGCTCCTTTCTCCCACAATCAGGTCCTGTAGGTTCCCGGTGGCGAGATTATGGTGCCTTGGCCATCATCATGGCAGGGATTGCATTTGGCTTTCACCAGCTGTACAAGGTGAGTTGTCTTCCCAGAGGCTACAGGTGCTCTACCTGCTGCCCTTGGCTTGCTGCCCCCGGGTGCTCATCCCTGCAGCCCACTGATGCTGCAGGCTCAGGAGGGAACGCCCATCTGGTGGGGGAGGCCTCTCCTCCAGCCTTGAGTCTCCATTCACAGGGTGACCTCGAGACCTGTTCATCGTAGTCTGTAACAAGTGGTGTGTAAATTTGTGAGTGACAGAATAACTTGGTTAAGAGCATGGACACCGGAGCCCAGCGGCCTGTGTTGAACCCCAGCTCTGCCCTGAGAAACTGACCACAGGCTCATCTGTAAAATGAGGATAAAACAGATGGTCCCCAAGCATACTGTGGTCGCCTCTGTGCTGGCGCAGAAGCTCACCCGTGCAGCCGTTGCTGTGCACCTTCAGCACAGGGTTCAGTAAGGTGCAGGAGATTGTCGGCCTCTTACTGGGAGAGGGACTGTTAGATGACTTGCCACCTGCAGGCTACCGTGCGTGTTTGGAGCACACTGAAGGTAGCCTGGGGGAAGGGCGCTGAGTCGTTTTTGACGTCCAGTGGTTCATCGCGACCTGACTCCCTCCCATCATAGTTGAGGAGCAGCGGCGGCGGCACCTGCTTCATGAGGTCGTGGTGAAGAGCACAGGGAGGTGCTGAGAAAAGTGCCCGACTCGCTGGCAGCACCCCAAACTCCATTGTTCTACCTTCGTGTGTAAAGCCAGGTTGGGGACCCTCAGTGTAACAGGTTGTGGGATCGCCTCGTCCTCCAGGTTCGGGGTTGGGAGGTATAATGGAGGCTCCATAAGCAGAGTTCCTCGCTCACCACAGAACCCAGGCACCAAGCAAGCGTTTATTTTGTTGACACCAGTGAAGAGGCCCCACTTGGATCTGAAGAAATGAGTCTTTTCTAGAAGGTGAAGAGCCAGGTTGGGCCCCAGATCAAGATCTGCTCACCCTGGAGAGAAGCCCCTTTCTCTCCTGAGGCTGCCCAGGACCTGAATGAATTCCAGACTCACCATTGTAACTTTTAGCACGTGAGATGCATTTAACCTTGCACCTGGGATTCTCAGTTTTTGGCTTAATACAAAAGCTGATGGCAGAGTTGTAGCAGAATATAATTTTTTCAGTGTAACGTCTGTTGCTATAGTTGGAAATTGCCTTGCAGAAATCCAGAAGCAAAAGGTTCTGGGGCCTGGGACTCCTTCCTCTGAGTGATGCCCACCCACTGCTTGTGTGTGGACATCTTCTTTCAAATCACTGACACAGCAGGCACCAGGAAGGATAAGATGCCAGCACACAGTGTTGCAGTGGGTACCCTGGCCCTAGGAGCCATGTGCCCCCAGTGCAGGACCTGAGGGGAGCAGGAGGCACAGCCCCTTGGTTTGGGTGTACCATGGAGCTATTGTCCCCTGTTTCCACAGAGCTCGGGTCTCTTACCTGTTTTATAAAAGAAGAAAGACACTGAAATGTCAGTCACAATGGTAACTCAGTTTCTGGAGCAGAGCTGGGCACAGTGGTGCACACCTGTAATCCCAGCAACATGGGAGGCTAAGGCAGGAGGATTACAAGTTCAATGCCAGCCTCAGCAGTTTTAGCAAGACCCTAAGCAACTTAATTCTCTCAAAATGCAAAATAAAGAAGGGGCTGGGGATGTGGTTCAGTGGTAAAGCGCCTCTGTATTCAATCCCCAGTACTAAAAAAGAAAAAAAGAAAGAATTTCTAGAACATTTGCTAATAGTTTCTTTGAATTAAAAGAAGAAAAAACAAGTGGGAAGAAGCCGTGCTCTGGTTTTGCACATCCCTCAGGTCTGGGCTAGGGAGGGAAGTGATGCTTCCCTTGTCGTTTCGGACCTCCGAGATGGCGCTCCTGTTGTTCACGCGTGTGAGAATTTCTTGACTTTCATACTTGGGAAATTCTCCACCTGGAGCGTCAGGCTGCATTTGATGAGTTTGAGCTCAGTTGTGAGTAATAACTCACATGGTGGCTGCAAAGCACTTTGCAAAATAGAAAGCGCTTCTACACTTAAGCTGAATGATGGTCTTCACTTAGGAGTCGCTCCTGAAATGAGTCTCCCACAAACCCCTCACGAGGGGCCTTCTCCTTCCCCAGCACAGAAGCCCTAATGGAGAAGTTTCCATCTTTTTTCCTATCTGTGCCCAGACGTCTAAGAACTAAAGTGCCCTCCAGTCGCCCTGCCAGGCCCTGCCGTGCTGGCTCTGGCACCCCACTCAGCAGGTTGCAGTGGCCTTGCTCCCCTCACCCCGGGGCTCATGGGCTGCCCCCTCATCCTGCTGTCCCACTGGCCTGCTGCCTGCCTCTGTCCTGCCACAGGACCACGGGGTGTCTGTGTGCTGTGCCTTCTTCCCAGGGCTCAGAGGACCGGGTCTTAGGTGTTCTTATTGGGTGGCACTGCAGCCACCAGGCGCAACTCATCCCCTGGGGGACCTGGGAGAAGTGAGTCGTTTGCCTGTGAAGGAGGCTTCTTCTGAGGATTCCGCCTTGGTTTAGCAAAGACCAAGGTGACCTCTCCACGGCATCGCGACACCACAGAATCATCCTCCACTAAGCCAGGGCTCTGACGTCTGCCGTTGATTTTCCTCTAGTTTTTGGAGTAATTTTTCATTCATTTAATTTTAATAATTTGTTTCTGAATGGGTGAAATAAGGAGGCCACCAGCAGCATCATTTCCCTGTATGTCCCTCTCCATTTTTATCTTACAACTTTTAAAGTAGAACTTAAACTTCTTGTCATAGAAATACTATAGCATTACTAGGAAGAGTTTCCCATTACAGCAGACCTCGCGGGTTCCTGCAGCTCATGGTGGAGCTTGTCCAGCGGGTGCAGACCCTGGGTTCAGTCCCCAACACACACACACACACACACACACACACACACACACACACACTCTCTCTCTGTGGCTTTCTTCGTCCCTGTTCTCTCCTGATCCTTGTCCTTATTCAGGCAGAATTTCAGATGGTTATAGTTGCAGTCTCATAACTTTTTCAAGTATTTTCTTCGCTTACGGATATGCCGGGTTCCCCAAACCCCGGGAGGACAAGGGAAAGTTGGGTGGCGGGATTTGAGAGACGGATGTCAGGTGCCCGCCCGGCTGCTTCTTGCAGAAGTACCTGCTGCCCCTCATCCTGGGCGGCCGCGAGGACAGGAAGCAGCTGGAGAGGATGGCGGCGAGTCTCTCGGAGCTGAGTGGCAGCGTGGCCCAGACAGGTAAAGATTAATGACTCCATCAAGTCACCCCTCAAAGCCTCCTCCACGCAGCCCCTCCGCGCCCCCTCCCCGCTCCCTCCGTCTCCACTTTATGTGGTGACTTCATTTATCTGCTCTGAGAATCTGTTCACATTTGCAAATGAAGCCGCCGTCATTTCGGTTTAATTTGAAATTGCTTGTTTACTGTCGGCGCGGCCTCAATTAATTATGTTTTTACGGAAAGGCTCCCAACCTCAGAATATTAATAAGGGGAATAAAATGACAGCCTTTCTAAGGGCTGTAAAGTTCATTTTTAATTTCTGCTTCTATGAGGTTTTCAGGGGGGTTTTCAGTGATTTTCCCCCTTCCCTCTAAGAATCCAACGCAGGGTCAAGAGAGTCTGTAATTACTGTGGCTCCCGGGACCCCGGCCACCTCCTCTGTTATCGACTCCACAGGGCTGGCGTTCTTTACCCACTGCCCCAGTGATGGCCCAGATTAGCTGGGACCTGTCGCACCAGAGGTGGCTTTCCTCCTCTGCAAAGTCGTTCACTAGGTGGAGGCTCCGCATCTCAACCCCAGGCAGGCGGAGAGCCTCCTGGCCCGCGCAGCCTGTGTCTCTCAGGGGCACTTTGTGAAGTCCTCCGAAATCCTCTGGCACATAACTGTCACACTGGCATTTTGTCCTAGGAGGGTGACAGGGATTCCTGGTCCCAGGAACCACGTGACAGTGGGGGACTGGGCAGGCAGCCCCGGGTGGGAATAAGAGGAAGGAGCACCACAGATGGGATTCGCATTCTCCCTGCTCTTGTTCGTGTGGATGCCTGAGCCTCGGCCTTCCCAGGGCTGGACGCCCCCGAGCTCCCAAGGACATGGCAAGGCCCGTGAGCTGAGTGATGCTGTGTGCTAGGGGCCGGGAGAGCCAGGCACGTCACAGCCAGACGTGATTAGAGGGGAGAGGCTTCGGACAGATGTACTGTTGACCACGGACAGGCACACAATAGGAAGATAAAGTGGAGATAGCAGAGGTTAGCTGCGGCGCAGGGGGAGCACCCAGGGCGCAGTCAGTTATCTGAGTGGCGGGGGCGGGGACCTGCCGATGAGTGACGCGAGTGGGGGCAGGTGTGGGGACTGAGGAGGGAACCTGTGGGCACCACTTACCAGACGCTACTCTCTTCCCAGTGACTCAGGTACAGACGACATTGGCCTCTGTCCAGGAGCTGCTGAGACAGCAGCAGCAGAAGGTTCAGGAGCTGGCCCACGAGCTGGCCGCCGCCAAGGTACTTGTCTCTGGGCCCCTAGGTTCCCCAGGCCCCATCTGTCCCACACAGCTCTTTGCCCTGGTCATGTGCCCCGTTTGTTGTCCTCCAAGGTCTGGCTATCCCCCACCTGCCATCTGGTCTCACACAGGTGACGCTGCTGTCTGACCTTTTCTTGTGGAAAAGGGAAGCATCACCAGGCACTCAGCATGGTGGTTAACCATTGAGGCCACCAGGTCTGCCACCTCACAACAGGAGGAAGGAAAAGAGCCGCCCTTGCCCTGTGCACCTCTGATGACAGCCACACCCCCACGGCTCTGGAGGCCATCACTGTAGATGTGGGACAGTGTCTACCTGTAGTTGGGCTGCAAATCACAGGAGGATACAAGGGGACAGAGGGGAGAAGTGTGCAGTTTCCCAGCAACCTTGTCCCCACCCAGGCGCATGGGCTTGGGTGATCCCTGGGGGAACGGGAGCCAACCAGGATTGACTGAGGCCATTTTCCATGCCATAGTGCCCAAATCCGCACGGTCTCGGCAGTATCAGATGAGACCGCACGATCTGCCTGCTGGGGTGGAGCCCTGCCCCCTGCTTGCCAGCTGTGGGCCCAGGCAGGTTCCTTGACTGCTCTGAGGTTTCTCCTCTGTGTGGTGGAGCTGAAAGGTTCCGGCTCTGTTGGGCTGCGTATGTGCTTCAGGAGTCTCGGGGTGGCAGCCCTGGTGTCCATGGTGCGTGATAGCATCACTGGGTCTCAGGCAGACAGGGCCCAGGAGGCGTAGCCCATGGCTCCATAATGCCCACCAAAGGGTTTCACCCCATCTGCTCTGCTAAGGGAGGACACCTTCCGTGCACCAGTACTGATCCAGGAAAGTGGATCGCTTTCTGCTTCTGATAGAGTCTGAGGTGCCTCTTGCGAAGACCCAAGACCCCTTCCCAATGTCTGTCCCACACATAGGTACTGCCTCACCCCTCCTCAGGTGGCTGCAGCCCCCACCCACTCCGTTATCTTTTGGATCAGTGGCCGTCAGTGGCCAGCAGCCATTCCGGAAATTGAGAAAATGGTTTTCAGGCCTTAACACTAGGATTAAGACCACATGTTGAATTTGAGGGCGGGTGGGGTGGGCTTGTCCTGGCAGCTTGAGATGGCCCCACAGAGCGCCTCCACTTGCTGTTCCCAAGGGCCCCCAGCCCCCCTCCTCCCCTTGGTGATGAAGTGGGGCTTCCCCGCCTGGCATCCAAACACGTGAGGACTTGGTCACCCCATAAACCCGAGACTCGGAGCTGTGTTTTCTCAGCTGTGATGTTAGTTTTTATATCTGGCTTCCAAATTCCCGTTGGAGCACTGTAAAAAATTAAAAAGAAGAGCTTTAAGTAATTAAAAAACCTACATAAAACTGGAGGCTGTGAGTTCCTACAGCTGTTTTTAAAGAGACTGGCTAAGAAGCCCCAGATGCCAGGTTTTATTTCTGAACCCTGGCGTCTGGCAGCGTGTGCTTCTGGAAACCTGAGTCCTTTCAGGCCAGGAGGGGAGTCACTCCTGGTTGATGGCTGCTGTAGCTTCCAGGTCTCGGAGGAGCCAGAGCAGTGGCTTCTGAGCCCTCGCGGTCTGGTGGTCTGGAGTGGGGACCCTGCAGGGCTGTGTGAGGGTGGCAGACGTGTTCCCACTCCCGGCTCTGGGTCGGCCTCGGTGGCCACTGAGCATCAGAGACCAGCAGCAGCCAGTGGGGAAGACGGGCACACCACCCCAGTGGCACATCAGGGAAGCACAGGCCTCACCACCTGGGTGCCCGTGGCTTGAAGACCACAGAGGCAGCCTCCAGCCTGAGACCGCCTGACTGGGATGGGCCACCACACACACCCTGGCGGCTTGGCCACCCACATCTTCCACTCGGGGGCAGCGGGATTGGCTCTCCCCTTGTCCATCTGTCCTGACAGGATTTGCCAAAAGCCAGGTGAGGCAGCCCTGTGTGACGGGGGGTGCCCTCCTGGCTTGTCGGGGGACAAGGTAAGGTCAAGCCCAGGGGCTGCTCTGCCACCAGAGTCATCCCAAAGAAGGGATGTGAATGGGTGGCGTGGCCTGCAGGTGGCTTTGTAGTTGGGAGGAGCAGTCCCAGGACGTCCTCTGGCCCCCAGGAGCCTCTGGAGACCAGACTCCAGGTGGCAGGAGCAGGAGGTCCCAGCAGCCCCGAGGTGCGTGTTGTGAGGCGAAGCCTGTCCTCCAGGCTGTAGGGAAGGCTGGCAGGTGCTGAGGGGCCCCAACCTCCTGGCTCTCCAGTGTGGCTTCCAGGCTCAGGGACACCAGTGTTGACCACCCTGGCTCAGCCCCTTGCTCACTTCCATGGGGGATTTCTTCGGGAGGGATTGTGGGATTTAGTTCCTCTGGCTGTAACAAGCCCTTCGGACGCTCTTAGAGGCGGAGGCGTGACTCGCTCGGCAGCCCCTGCCCCACTCTGGGTGCCACACCACGGCGTCTCCCTGAAAGATGAGAGCTCGCGCGTCATTTTCCTTCACATACCCACAATGCCCTGGTGCTGCCTGAAACCCGAGCTGCTTACGTCCCGACATCCAGTCCCCAGGGAGCGTGGGTTTCGAGGAGTCACCACGGCAGTGCCAGGCCCTTCACGTGGGGACATGGGTCACCTGGCTGTGCACAGGACACAGGATGCCCAGCTGCTGTTGCCATCGGGGTGCTCTGGAGCCACAGCGCCCTCAGGCTGGTGTGCGGGTGCCGCTCTGACCCGTGTCCCCTGCGTTTTGACTCTCAGGCCACCACATCGACCAACTGGATCCTGGAGTCCCAGAACATCAACGAACTCAAGTCGGAGATTAACTCCTTGAAAGGGCTGCTTCTGAACCGGTAGGAGGCAGGGCTCGGCGGCCGGTTTCTGACGGAGCCGTGCCACCGAGTGTGGGGCCTGGGAGCTTCCGCTTCCCTCTCCAGGGGCTCCTCACTCCGGGGCTGACAGTCTGTGGCACCCACAGGGTGGGGGGCAGTGGGCACTGGGCACTCCCACCGGCTCCTCCTGAGGCAGGCCACCCCTCCCCCTTCCAACCTCAGTGACAGCTTTGCCCAGAGGTCCCAGTGGGCCGCTGAGGGTGAGGAGTCTCCAGTTGAAGGCCTGGGCAAAACAGCCCCCACCTGCCCCCCAGCCTCCTTGGTGCCTCCACAGTGACAGCACATGGTCACCAGCGCAGTCCTGACTGTGGGTGGCCAGCTCTTCTTGGTTTTCCCAGGCCTATCCTGACCTGAAAGCTTGAAGTCTGGTGTCCCAGGAGCCTGTCTGTCCTGGGAAACCAGGACGAACGGTCATCCCACATGAGTGGCACCCTGGCAGGCCGTGCCTTTCTCTGCTGGACCTGGGGTTCACTGGTGCCCAGTGTGGGTCCTTCCTCGGGGTCAGGGATGGAGGATGTAGGGCATGGTGGCCCCACGCTAGAGAACCCTGTTTTGAAGCCGCTCGCTCCCTCTTCTCCCTGAGCAAGAGAACGTGTCCTCAGAACAGGCGTAGGTGAGCTCGGGCTGAGGGTCACTAGCAGAAGGAATCCCCTGGCAGTGGGAGCGGTGCAGGCTGCTGGGCAGCACCGAGCCAAGAAACTGCGAGTTGAGTTCCTTGCTGTTCTGTGGCCAACGAAGGCTGGCGTGTGGGTCCAAGGAGAGGCTGCCTGAGGCCAGTGCTGGTGGACAGGGCAGCCCAGCACGGGAACAGGGCTCAGGCCTCTGGCCACGCAGAGGGCAGCCTGCACGGCGTGGAACTTCTTTTCCGAGCAGTAGCCACACAGGCCTGGCTGCTGGCCTGGGGCCTGGAAGGGAGCACGGACGCAGAAGGGGACACCTGGCTCTTGGCTCTCGAGTGCTGGGCTCAGGTTTTCGACCAGTGTGCACCAAGCTGCCCTCCTGGTCTGAGCCTTGGCCAGTGGCCAGGTCCCCGCTGTCACCTTCTGACCAGGCCATAGACAAGTTAGTGTCGAGGTCCGTGTCCCAAGTCCTGATCCAAGTCCCTTCCAGCTCCTGCTTCCTCCCTTTTCTGGCCACTGGGATGCGGGCAGGGACAGTGCTGGGGATCAGCTCACTCACGGCAGGGGAGGCCCTGGAGCCCCTGGAGCAGCCGGGTGTCCTGTGGCCAGCATGGGTACTCCCGTCCTTGCTGATCCAGCTCCACTGGGCCAACAGACTTTGTTCCTGAGAGGAGGGGAGGGAGGGCCCTGTCCAGTCCCCAGCTTGGTATCCTTAGGGGAACTGTCCCCACACAACTCTCAGGGGTCCGTGCGGGAGGGGCTCTGATAGGGGAGCCCAGACGTGGTCACCAACCTCTTCCTGGCTTCTCTGTCCTCTCTCCTCTGCCAGGCGGCAGTTCCCACCGTCCCCCTCGGCCCCGAAGATCCCCTCCTGGCAGATTCCAGTCAAGTCTCCGTCGCCCTCCAGCCCTGCGGCAGTGAACCACCACAGCAGCAGTGACATCTCACCCGTCAGCAACGAGTCCACGTCGCCCTCGCCAGGGAAGGAGAGCCACAGTCCCGAGGGCTCCACGGCCACTTACCACCTGCTGGGCCCCCAGGAGGAAGGCGAGGGCGTGGTAGACGTCAAGGGTCAGGTGAGGATGGAGGTGCAGGGCGAGGAGGAGAAGAGGGAGGACAAGGAGGATGAGGAGGACGAGGAGGACGACGACGTGAGCCATGTGGATGAGGAGGACGTCCTGGGGGTGCAGCGGGAGGACCGCCGGGGCGGGGACGGGCAGATCAACGAGCAGGTGGAGAAGCTGCGGCGGCCCGAGGGCGCCAGCAACGAGAGCGAGCGGGACTAGGGCCACCCCAGGACACGTCCAGCCGGTGGGCACTGGGCCCTGGCTCTGGGCAGGGTGGCCTCAAGCCTCTGGGGGCACCTGTCCTCGGCTGCAGTGGCCTGGGGGCCACGTTTCTGTCCACCAGCCGCGTCACCTGAGCAGCGCCCCATCCCCCCCACCCTGCACTCGGCTCGGCCCAGAGCAGGTGGCCTCGGCCCTCCTCCAGCCAGGCTGAGCCCCTGCCAGCCCGAGAGCGTCTCGTCCAGGTGTTGGCCGAGTGTCTGCACTGACCTGGCGCCATGCATGGCAAGAGCTCGTGGGAGGAGCTGGTCCCCTTGGTCTCTGCGGTCCCTGCTCTGTCCCCGGGGCCTGGCCTGTGGCTCTGTCTTTGCTCTGGACTGGCTGTCCCTCAGCCACAGCCTGCCAGCGCCTCCCCACAGCCAGGGCCTGCCTGCCGGACGGGCACCTGTCCCAGCCCAGCCTGCGTGCCCAGTCGTCCTCTCCGACACGTGACATCACTCTGCGCTTCTGCCCGTCCTGTGTGCCGTGTCGTGGTTCAGCTGATCCCGTGGCGAGACCTGATTTTCACTCTGCGGCGGAGCCAGGCGACCGGGCCTTCCTGACCAACAGCCACGTCTGTCCTCCCCACCAGGGAGCGTGTCCATCTGTGATCATGTATAGAGCTCGGATATAAGCTACGTTGTACATAATTGTAATAAATACCAGTTGCCACTATTTAATTCCTGCCTGTGGCTGCCTGTCTGCTGATGGCTCTTGTGCCCAGGAGCTCCCCCAGGTGAGCCGCCAAGAGGGGCCAGAGGGACATGGGGAGGGCCAGGGGCCTGGGCAGCCCCTGCCCTGCAGACCCAGGGCTGCGCCCTGGAGGGGTTCCTTCCTGGGGCGCATTCCCCGAGAGCACAGGCTCCCGGCCGTCAGGAGACCTGCTGCGAGCGTGAGCCGCTTCCTTAAATGGCCGCGTGTTCCCAGGAGCTGCCTCCCCCCCCCCTGCTCCCTTCAACCTTCACAAAGCCCGAGCTGAAACCAGAGCCAGCAGCGCCTGCCAAGCGCTCCGTGCTCCCCAGTCCGTCTGGGCGGGTCCTGGGCTGCGGCACTGTCCTGTCCGTGCCTCATGTGGATACAGCCAGGAGGTGACACAGGCTGCAGCCACTGCCGAGGTGACCTCGCAGCCCCTGGCCAGGCTGGCCTTTGTCCTGGGAGGAAGGCCTGCCAGCCTGGACGAGGTAGCTTTACCCCTGCTGTGGGGTCCACTGAGGCAGCAGGTGGCCCTGACCGTCTGGCTCTGACTGGCAGGCTCGTCCTCCGTCCCCATCCCCTCGCCCGACACTCCTCAGGTCTGCTTCCTCAGCTGTGTGGCCCTTAGAGACCAGCAGAGCCGGGTGGGAGCGTCCCCGCGCATGCCCCCTTGCTTCGTCCCCTGCCTCCTTGCATCCCTGAGAATCAGCTGGGGTGACCAGCCTGCCTGGGAGAGGGACCCAGGGGATCGCAGCCTTGGTGGCCAGGCAGACTGACCTGGGCTGCAGCAGCAGAGGGCAGGGCTTGGTCACCATGGCAGCGGTGACAGGGCTTCCCCCTCCGGCTGCCATGTTGCTGCCCTCCGTGGTGAGTGGGAACATGGTTGCTGAGAAGACGGGTTGCCCCCTTGGTTTGGTCACCGTTTGTCACAGTTGTTCACTTCTGAGGGTCCTCCTAGTGAGACGGAGAACAGCTGACCTGGGACGAGGCTGGAGCAGGGAGGTGAGGCGCTGGCCGGGCCCAGGGCCGCCTGCCCCTCCCCCGAGAGCTGGGCCCTGGAAGAGGCCCCTGGCTCCGCTGTTCCTGAGGTGGGGGCAGCAGGGCCACCACAGGCCCTTGTTCCCGGCCTAGGGGGTCAGCAGGGTGAGAACCTGGGGCGCCGAGGCCTTTGCCCCTCGGGTCCTGAGCACCGAGTTCTGCTGTTGAGGACAGAGCCTGGCGTGACTTCAGGGAGAGGAAGCCCCTCCCCAAAACGGCGTGAGTGCTGCCTAATAAAGGCAGCCGCCGGCAGGGCGAGCAGCCCTTGGAAAAAGCCTTTCATTAGAAAAATAATGCATTTCATCCAAATAAGGTAAAAATATTTGGAAAGGGGCAGAAGTGAGCAGCAGGCAGCGCCTGCCGGGCCTTTCTGGAAGCAGCAGATTATTAAACTCAATTACGGTGTCTTTGTGAAGTGTCCTTTAGGGACGGACTCCCAGGCCTGGAGGCCACGGGCCCCTGTCCGGACCACCTGCACAGGCTCCCTCAGACCTGGGGTCTCCCTGGCACTGGGCGCCTCCCTGGGTCTCCCTTGGGCAAGCGCAGCTTCAGCAGGGGCAGGGGGAGGGGCAGGGGCAGGGGCAGGGGCAGGGACAGGGGACCAGGGACCCCAGGAGGCCAGGCCCGAGCATCCTCGGGGCTTGCTGCCCGCCTGACCCGCCTGCAGGGAGGCCATGAGCCAGGCCCAGGGCCCCGGGACCCCCGGTGGGTAAAGGGGGCATTCTGTGTCGGGAGGGGGCTGCCAAGTTTGTGTCCACAAGTGTCAGCTCTTCCCCTTGGGACGCCGGCTGGCCGTCGGGGAGGCCCGTCCACACCCCGCCTTCTGCCCCCCGGCCTTCCGCTGGGCCTGCCTGCGTGGAGGGCTCCGCATTTGTTTTAAAGTAAAAGCGGGAAGCTCCTCCTCAGGCTGCGACTCGACTGTCCTACTGAGCAGTGACTGCGACCGACCACCCGCTGGGCCCGGGAGCCCATGGCGGAGGAGAGCAGGGGTCCTCCAGAGTGGGCTGAACCCGACCGGGCGCCATCTGCTTGCAGAGAAGGCGGGGGCGCTGGCCCTGCAGAGGTGCCTGGGGGACCCCTCAGGTGAAGCTTCCGCGGGGGGCGGTGCCAGGCCCGGGCCGCCCGCTGGCCTGACCCTCCGTCCAGCAGGGAGAGCTGGGCCACTCTCCCGTCCCTGCCCCTCTGCTCAGTGCAGGTGTGTCTTACCCTGGGTCCAGCTGCCTCCTGGCTAAGCAGAGCGGCTAGAAACATCGCCAGCCTGAGACCAGCGCCACCCACTCCACTCGCACCTGCCGCAGGCCGCCTGCCACCCGGCCAGCCTCTGTGCTTTCCTGTCACAGTGAGCTGGGAATCTCAGCAGCGTGTGGGGTGTGTGGACTGAAGCAGGAACGAGCCTCGGCGTCTCTCTGGCCAGCACTTGAAGCCCTGGCCCTGCCCGCCATCGGTGAGGCCTGAGGCGCTCCTTTCTCCAGGCAAGAGCTGCAGGGAAGGAGCCTGCTTGGTGACGGACGCCAGGTGCTGGCGCATACCAGGGGCCCCAGCTGCTGTTGGCCAGGGCGGGAGGTGTCCGGAGCCCACAGTGCCAGGGCAGCCTGGGCAGCATCGTGGGACCCTGTTTGGAAACAAAACCAAACACAGATGCTCCTTGACTTGCAATGACTTGCAGGTCACCTCCTGGTAAGCCCGTTGTAAGTCGAAAACGCAAGTCTGAGATACGTCCAGCTCACCTGTCCCACCGCACCTCAGGGGCGTTAGGGTCCTGGTTTGCGTCGTGGCCTGGCTGAGATCCCACGGGCTCTCGTCACACTAGCTGGGAAAAGGTCCAAACCCAAAATCTGCAGTAAGGTTTCCAGAGTGTGGTTGACTGTGAGTGGAGCCCTGAGTGGCAGACACCCAGCTGCTCTGGTCACCCCGGCCCACGGCCCGAATTTCCACTGCCCAGACACTGTAGAGACCCCAGGTGTGGTAGTTGGCCTTGGGGAGACCCTGGAAACAGGAAGTTTCTGGAAAATCGGGGCAGGATTATGGGGGACTCTGGTGGGGAGTGGGGTCTCTCTCCAGGCGTGTGGGCTGTGGGCTCATGGGACACGGAGCAGCCAGGGTTGGCCGCATCAGCTGCCCTCTGCCGCCTGCCCTTTCTTGGGGCCTCTGGAAGCCACTTCCTGCCTGATCTGTCCCAGAAGGTGGGGCAGCCCCTCCCAGGGAAGGTGGTGGCTCCTCTTTGTTCCTGGCAAGGTCCCCAGAGTCCAGTGCTTTCAAGGGGCCCTGTGGCCGTCCTGCTCCTCGGAGGTGTGGCCTGGACTGGGGCAATGGTGTTTCCTTCCCTACCCTGAGCCCTGGCCCTGGCCCAAGGCCACCTGTGGGGCCAGTGCTGCCCCTTGTAACAGTGATGGACAACCTGCCCAGTGGCCCACTATTGTCTGGGCCGGGGACCTGCTCCAAAGACCACACTGTGGGGAGCGGGCAGGTCACCACTCAGCCTGTAGCCTGCAGAGCTGGTTCTGGCTCCTGCCAGGAGGTTGCACAGTTCCTGACGCTGCCCAGCTCGGTGTCCACGCGGCCCCACCAGGCTAGTGGAACCCCGGAAAGGAAGCTTGCTCGCTGCATTTCCTGCAGGTGCGGCGAGCCACAGGAGCTTCCCGGGCCCCCCCTCTGCCTGTGCCCGGAGGCTGCAGGCTGCCCACTGGCTGAGTGGGTGCAGGCAGGTGGGCCCTTCTTTCTGCCTCTGGGGGGAGCAACCTGTTTGTTCCCTGGGTCTTTGTGGAGGGACACTCTGAGACCCAGTGCCCCTTCCCTGGACCCTTTTGGGGGCTGGCTGGGCAGCTGGTCTCACCTCCTCTCCTGGGTGTTGGCTCTGCCAAAATCCACCCAGGCCCAGGAGATCTGGGGAGAGGAGAGGAGTGGGTAGTGTGGGGGTCTGGTCAAGGTCATCAAATTGCCCCAAGTCTCTGGCTTCCAGGAGTCCAAGAGCCGCCCCCACTCTGTGACCCGGCCCTGCTGCCCCTTGTTTTGATGTCCGGAGGGAGCCCTGTGGCCTCACCAGCCACCAGCCCACTGCCGACCCAAGTCGGGACTTGGCTCCCTGCCTCCTTCAGGCCCCACGGGAGGCTGCCAGCCCACCAGGGCCTGCAAAGCTCCAACAGTGGTTTTAATTTGTTGAACTTGTGTTTTATTCCATAAATTAGTCACTGTTTTATTTAACAGAATCAAGAGATCCACAAACAATAGGCGAGTTCCAACTTGAACACTTTAATAAGACCGAAAAAAGTATATATTTTCGTGTCTGTTACAAATGTATTTATGTAAATAGCCTGTGGGCCTCGTCCCAGGAGGGCAGAAGGGGAAGGGCCCTGTGGGCTGGGCTGACCAGAGGCTCTGTGGTGGCAAATGACACCAAGTGGGCACGGAGGGGACAGGCTGCTCTGCTGTGGCCCCCAGGTGGCTGGCTGGTGCCTGGGCATGCCAGGTGCAGTGAGGGGGATGAGTGCGCCCCAGGGACCAAGCTCCTGAGCCCCACAGAAAGAGAACGGCCTCCCACGGCAGGGCTGTGGCCAGCCAGCGAGATGCTCCTCATCACGGAAGGTTAGGGTGGCTCCACACACGTCCACTCCCAGGGCCACCTGGAGCCGGCTCATGGCAGGCTTGACAGGATGGTGCAGATGATGCACGGGAGCGGTGAGGCCTGCTGCTCCCTGAACGTCCAAGGGAGCCCCCAGCCATGGAGCCACCAGAGCCGGAGCTCAGGCCCTGGCCTGGAGGCCACAGACCCAGGAACTGGCCCTCTAGCTCTGCCATGGCGTGCTCCAAGCAGGATCCTCGCCAGCATCCGGACTGGATCCGGGTACGCGCCGTTCCCAGCCTGGGCAGGTCCCTGCAGGAAGGAGGAAGGAGCTGAAGGAGGGGCTGCAGGGTGACCCTGCCAAGCACCGGCCCAGTAGCCCTGGCTGGGACAGGGCAGGATGGGGTCTCAGGGAGGCCCGAGCTTCACTGCCAGATGGCCCTGGCTGAGGGTGACTCCTGAGCGTCAAGCTGGGGTTCGGGCAGGCCAGGGTCCGAGATCACCCTCCAGCAGGGCAAGGCCTGAGCCCCCTCTGTCACCAGCAAGCTGGAGGAACCTGGCCTGATGCCCAGGGGCAGAACTGGTCTGTCCCCCATCTCCCCGCCAGGTCTGTCCCTTCGCTGGCACACGGAGCACCCTTGTTTTCGGCACCCCACCCCACATCCCTGGGTTGCCGCCAACTGCTTGGGGGTGATTTTAAAAATAAAAGATAACTTGATGGATTTTTTTCCAGTTTTTATTGAGTGAAAATGTCAAACCTTGCATCAGTCATGCAAAAAAAAAAAATCAAATAAATAAAACACATATATTAAATTTCTAATAGCACTAAATTCAAGTGGAAAAATATTCAGTTCTTAATAACCAGGTGCCGAGGAGACCAGATTCAAGTAATCAGAGCACACGCTGTTCAGTTCGGTTTCACGTTCTGCATTTTTTGTCTCAAAACCTCTCTATATATCTCTATATATCTATATATGTATATACATATAGATATATACACACACATATGTGCATACGTATTATTTTATATTTATATATATACACATACATAGTTATAAAACATTAAAAAGAGCATTGGTGGATCAAGCATCATTTTCCCCACAGAAAGAAAATAAAACAAAAATTACACATTAAAATTCAAAATGAGCTAGCAATGGCTTATAGTCCTAGTGTGCAATATGAAGGTTACAGAAGGCTAGACTTCGCACTGTCGCATCTTCTTTTGCTTTTTTCTTTTTTGTTTGATTTTGCTACATTGAAACATGTTTGTGTTGTGTTTTTTTTTTCCTTTAGGAAACTCCTTCCACAGGCAGGGTCCTGGGGTAGGTCAGAGTCTGGGCAAATGCTCAGCAGCAGCACGTGGCGCCCACAGGATTCAGGAGGCTCTGGCAGGGGCTGTTTAGAATCAATCGACTTCCTGTTGGATCAGGTGCACTGTCTGACCGCTCCTCCCTCCCGCTCCCTCTCCCGCTCAGAGGGTCCTGGCTTTCTAGCTGTGGGCAGCCTAGAGGAGACAAGCGCGCCTGTGCGGGCAGGCACGCACGCGCAGACACACACGCGCAGACACACACACACGCGCGCACACACACAGGAAAAAGAAAACCACTGCCCTTGGAGCCCTTTGGGGTGACAGGTTCTACCCCACCTCTCTAATGCCTGCAGGGCCTGTTCCCTCTCCTCAGCCTGATGCCAGCTGGGGCCCTGGAGTGCAGAGGGGGGACGCCTGGCTGGGGGGCAGCCTGCCCTGCTGGGGGCTGGAGCAGCCAGGCCAGGTGTGTGCCTGCCAGTCACCCTGCACTGGGCTCAGGGCCCTGGAACCTCCAGGAGGAGGGGTTTTGAAAAGGGGGCTGAATCTGGGTGGGCTGCACCAGCAAAGAAGCATCCGAACAAAATAAGAAAACAAACTGGAACAAGAAAGAAGCCCTACAAAGCCACACGCATGACCAGTAGAGGAAACCCAAATGTTAAATTAACTACAAACTCCTATCAACAGGCATAGTCCTTTTTTCTTGTCTCTAGAAAATTCAAGTTAAAAGTCGGACTCACGCAGCTCCGTCAGTGCTAGTGTGAAGACAGACAGCCTCAAACCGTTAAGGCCTCTAAAATCAAAGCTAAACAACCCGCAGGAGAATTGCACCCAGTCCTCCAACCTCAGGCCGTCCCGGGGCGGCCGCCGCCTGCTTTTGCTTTCTTGCTTTGCCTTTTTTTCTTTTGCTCTACGTAGAATAATAACCTTTACAGGAAAAATACTGTACAACTTTCTTGAATTTCTTTCCATTTTGAATATTAAAGCCCAAAACGGTCGCATCCTTCCTGTTTGCACCACCAGGGTGGCCGTATCCCAGTCCCCCATCGGCTTCGTCTGGGTGGGGACACAGCCTTTTTTTAACCCGGGCGGGGTGGGGGCTGGGCAGACCTGACCTCTGACCGCAGCCCGGCCCGGAGCTGGCGGGGACGCAGGGACGCGCTGCAGATCTCCTCGACGTCCCGTCCCGGTGTCGCCCCTGCCGCCGCCGGCCGGGCGGGGGGCGGGTCTTAGCTGCACTAGGGCCCTGCCGGCGCCACAGGCCGCCCGCCCGCCGGTCCTGAGCACGAGGAGTCCGCGGGGTCCGGAGCACCTGCGATTCCCTGAAGATCCCCGCGGCCGGGCCGCGGTCGGGCGCCGCGGTCCCGCCTCTGTCCTGAGCCGGACTCGGTCCGGAAGCACCTGCGGGGCGCGCACCGCCCTGCGCGCCTCCCCGTGGACAGCACCGCCGTGGGCCGCGGGACGGCGACGGCGACGGCGACACTGCGGGCGCGCTAGGGCGACGCGGCGGCGGGCGCGGGGCCGGGGGCGCCCAGGGTCGCCAGCGCCGGGGTCCGCGTGCCCGCGCCCTCCTCGGCCGCCGCCTCGGGCAGCGACTCCTCCGAGTCGGTGCGCAGGTCCTCGTCGTCGTCGTCCTCGTCGTCGTCCTCGTCGTCGTCCTCGTCCTCGTCGTCGTCCTCGTCGTCCTCGGCCTCCTGCAGCTCCAGCTCCTCCTCCTCGTCCTCCTGCGAGGACTCCCCGGCGCCCGCGGCCGGGACGGGCGCAGCGGGCGCCTCCCGCGGCCCGGAGCCGGCGTCGGGCGGGCCGGGGTCGCCGGCGTCGCCGAGCGCCAGGCCCAGGCCGGCGGCCGCCGTCTGCAGGAAGAGCAGGGAGCCGCCGGGCTCGGCGCCCAGCGTGAGCGAGCCGTCCAGGCTGACGGGCGCGCCGGGCGAGGCTGCGGGCGGCTCGCCGCGCTCCTGCTTCTCGTGCTTGCGCTTGTGCGAGTCCATCTGCGACATGCCCACGACCGTGTGGCGGCAGCCCGGGTAGGTGCAGTGGAAGTGCGAGCACTTGAGCTTGTACTTGCAGTCCGGCACCGCGCAGTCGGCGCTCGAGCTGAACTGGCAGAAGCCCGCCGCGCTGATCACGTCCTGCTTGCCGTGGTGCTTGCGGTGCGCCGTGACCTTGGTGCTGTCGGTGCAGCGGAAGCGGCAGCGCAGGCAGTGGAAGTGCGTGCTGGTGCCCGAGAAGGGGCAGTCGGCGAAGTGGCAGCTGAGCGAGGCCTTGAAGCGCTTGAAGTCGTCCAGCACCAGGTTGTCCACGCGGTCGTGGTGCTGGGCGTGCTTGTACATGTGCGTGCGCCCGCAGAACTTGTAGCCGCAGTTCTCACGCGTGCAGTGGTAGTGGGTGACCTTGAGGGAGAACTGGCAGGCCGTGTCCTTGCAGTCCTCATAGAGGTCGAATCGCCGGAAGCCCTCCAGCATCATGCCCTCGTCCAGCATCTTGCGCGAGGAGGCCGTCTTCCGCCGTTTGCCGAAGGGCGACATGTCCTCGATGATCCAGAAGCGCTTTTTGGCCCCAGAGGCTGTGGGCATGGAGATGGTATTCCCTGGGAAGGGGCACAGGGTGGTCAGTGCAGAAGGCGGCCTCTTTTGCCAGGGTCACATTCACACAGGGCCCTGGTCCTGGCCTCCTGCCTCTCCCCACCCCCAGGCCTGCAGATGCCCACACTGTAGGCCTCCCCGGGGGCAGACCCGCCAGCTTTGCCGGGATGTGGTGGCTGCTTCCTGGCCAGTTCGGTAGGAAGTGAGGACGAGTCCTGGTGCTAATTGAAGCTGAAGGGGGAATCTAGGTCGCAGAGTGTAATTACCCAAGTTGGAGGGGGGCCAGGGCACCATCACACGCCCGCCTCTAATGAGGGCCAGGCCGGCTCCTTTCCCGCCGGCTAACCAGTTCCCGGCTGCCTGGCTGTCTACATGGGGACCTGCCTACTCACAGTGGGGATGCCAGATGCCCCAGGCCCTGTCGGGCTGCAACTCTCCCCTGAGGAGCACCTTCTCCTTGGTACCAGAAGGTTCTTTCAGGTCGTGGGGTTTCTGCTCCTAGTGGGCCTCAAGGGCTGGGCCTCAGGGACTAAATATCAAGAAGACGCCTGATCCCCCGGCTCAGAGTCTCCTCGCTGGGCCAGGACTGGAGTGATGGCTGAGCGGGAGGACAGGCACCAAGTCAGTGCCGGGCTAGCCGTGGACTGCTTCCCAGGGCCTAGAGGCCCCAGCCAAGGGCCTGCCTCCTTACCCCTTTCCAGGGGGCACCCACTGGCTGCACAAGGAGGAGGCAGCACTTCCCAGAAATAAGGGACCCACAGCCCAGCCCCAGTGGAGTGGGCATCCCCCAGGCTGCTCCCTGTGTGCCATGACCCTCCTGAGTCGGTCAGTGCCTGGCCGATTTGGAGAACAGGCCCAGTCACCCACCATGGCAGACGAAGAGAAACCAAGGGCTGGAATGCGTGGGGGTACCAGGGAGGGGCCAAGGGAGGGTCTCAGGCCTGGAAATGCATCCAGGACGAGGCACAGCTGTGGGTCTGGACTCACAGGGCAGCAGCTCCCAGCGGCAGAACCCACGTGCCACTGCCACACCCCTGGGGCCTGGCACAAAGTGAGGTGCTAATGGATGGAGAGTGGCGTGACGTCTGCAAGGGACAGGGGCAAGCAGGCCCTCCTGTGGGGCCCTGGATATGGGGTGGGGGCAGGAAGTGCCTCTAGCTCTGGGCACAGCCAAGGCCTGAGGCCCTGAGTCCTACTGGCTCTGCTTTAGGGGGGGGATGCGGCTCAGGCCAGGTCACGAGCCTCTGGATCCGAGCGGGACCCTGGACGCCCGAGGGCCACAGGGGCAGGTTCTGCTCTGCCCAGGCCCCAGGTGAGGTCACACCGGGCAGCCAGTTGCCGAGAAGGGCCACCCCTGGCAGCGCTGCGCTGGTTCGAGCAGGAGCCCCAGGAGCTGGCTTGGGACAGAGCCAGGCTCTCTGGTCTCAGTAGTGCTTGGCCATCAGGGATGCAGGGGGCCCTGTCCTTGGCTTAGCTGGCCACAGAAAAGGGTCAGGTCCTGGACCAGTCTCAAAAGTCAGGTGGGGCGACAGATACTGGTGAGGAGGTGCGTGTGAGTTACCTGCGGCATCCTGAACTAGGGGGACGTCACTTTTTACTGGAGTTGGAGTGGCAGTGACAGGCGGGAAGCTGGGCGGGCTGCTGATGGGGTGGGCCAGGCCACGACTGGCACCCAGAGTGGCACTGAGCAGAGAGTATGAGAGACAGGACGGAGAGAAGAGGCATGGGAGGGCGGGGAGGGGCGGCCGGAGCACGGCCGGGAAGGATGGAGTCGGAGGCGGTGCAGCCCCACGGGCAGCCTCGTCACCAGCGGCAGCAGGAGGAGGAAGAGGAGGAGGAGGAGGAGCCGGGCAGCCTGGAGAGGGTGGAGAAGAGCAGAAAAAAAAAACCAAACAAAGAACAAACAAACAAAAGAACCCAAATGAGAAACCCGATGGCAGGAGCGTGTGACATGTGACATGACGGCGTGGACAGAGGAGCAGAGAGGAGCCACAGAGGAGGACGGGCAGGAAAGAGGCGGCAGGGCATGGGGAGCAGAGGTCATGGTGGGCAGCGGGAGAGCCTGCCCGGGGCAGGGCCTGGCAGCCAGAGCCTTTCTGGGACCCAGGGCCAGGCTGCCGGTGGAGCAGGGGCCTGAGGGAGGCCTGGGCCCTGGCAGCCGCCCGCTGGCTGGGGCTGCACTGCCCTCTCTGTAGCTCGAGAGGACTGGCCCAGGGTCTTCTCCTGGAAACTGAAGCGAAGGGCAGAGTGCTGGGGAGGTGGCAGGATGGCAGGTGGCCTCAGCGTCCCACATCCCACACACCAGCCTGTCCGCTGCACACCAGCCTGTCCTCCTTGGAGGCCACCTGACTATGAACCTTCTGTCCAAGATGGACACGGCAGAGCGGGCCTGGGGCAGGGGTCCTGCGCTCACCTGCCGCGGTGCTCTCATTGCCCACGGGCGTGCTGGAGCAGCTGCGGTCCATGGTGGAGGACTCCGAGGAGGCTGCGCCTGGGCTGCAGCCAGTATAGTCCATGCCCTCGTCTGTCTCAGCGTCCATCAGGCCGGGGGTGCCCTGGAAGGAAGCAGGGTGCCTGAGGAAGTTGCTGCCGTCACTGGGGGCAGCAGGGCCTGACCCGTGCTTGGGGCGGAGCTGCCCACCACCTGCTGGAGGCTCACCTGGCAGGGGGGCACACGATCGAAGTTCTTCCCGAGCATCCTCCGCATGTGCTTCCGGGCGTGGGAGGTCATCTGGTGCTTCAGGAGGAAGGAGAACTGGCAGCCTTCCCGGATGCAGTGGAAGTGGCTGTTCACCTGGTTGTACTTGCAGCCTGTGGACATGCCCCGCCTGCATGAGCCTCCCAGCCAGCCAGTGGCGTGGCCAGTGTGCGCTGGGCACTGCTCTGAGCACAGGGGAGTATAACTAACAAGGCAGATGGCACTGGCACCTAAGTGCATGTCCCTGAGGAAGGCTTGTGATCAGCCACCTGCAGGATGTCCAAGGCTGCCTGGCTGTACCAACCCTGGGCCTCCTCCCGGCCCAGCACAGAGGCACACGGAAGGCTGGCCACTCCCTGTGCACACAGTGTGAGGCCCAGAGCTCTGGGGCAAGGAACCCTGTCCCCAGCATGCCACCTATCCCCACACTTTTCTCTGGGACCTGGGCTGGTGGCAGTGGCAGCCGGCCACCCCTCTGCCCCTTGCCTCTCCTTTGCTCTGGGCTGAGAACAAACAGATAAGGTGGGGCTGAAGCCGCGTCAGCTGAGGGCAGGTGAAGGCCTGCCCGTCACCATGGCACCGAGCTGGCCAGGTGTCTTATGTCATCCCCCAGCTTTGTTGGGCCCCAGCTACCACCAAAACACCAAAAGTTGAGTAAATAATGGCAACTTCAGAACACCCTGACATCTGTAAACCGAGCCCCAGCACGGCACAGGCCTCCCAGTGTTGACACCTGTCACCATGGTTACCAGCCCTCTCCTGCCCATGAATCCTTTTAGAATTAATACTTGAAGAAAAGATTTGTTTCCTTTCTTTTCTGGCAGTTGATGGAGTATTCTGCCCTTCCCCCGTGGAAGGGCTGACTGCAGTCTTCTTCTGCCACCAGACCCCACAGCCATGACCAGGCCACAGCCGGCCCCGCCTGCAGCCCAGGTGTCCATGTGGACACCTCCTCCTGCCTGTCCTTCAGCTTCCAGTCTACCCCAGGGAGATTCCTGCCCCATGCCTACACCTGTGGCTCCACCCTGAAGCAGGAGGTTGGGCTTTGCCATCTGCCTGGGCCCTGAGAGCCCAGGCCCTACTGGCATCCTGTAGGGCAAGGATCTCAGCAGAAGGCCCGCCCGAGGCCTCTGCTACCATGCTCAGGGCTATTGATGGCCTCTTCTTCCCAGGCCCGTGGCAACCTCCCTCCTGAGTATCCTGCCAATCATAGATTCTCCAGCTGAGCCCACGATATCTTCACCAAGTTCCCAGCACCAAGCCCAACACCAGCACACACCAAACACTCAAAAACTCTTCGCTGCCACCACCATCCCCACCCGGTCCCCCCGCAATAGCACTAGCCCATAGCCGTTTCTTTGCTGAATCAACGAACAAACAATGGCTTGGGGCTGCGGCTCTGACTCAGTGGCAGAGCGCTTGCCCAGCATGTGTGAGGCCCTGGGTTCAATCCTCAGCACCACATGTAAATAAATGAGTAAAATAAAGGTCTATCGGCAACTAAAAAACAAAACAAACAATGAACAAACAGTGGCTCATTTTAGACAAAACCCTACAGCTGGAACAGTGGAGAGAGGTCCAGGGCAGGGGTTTCTGGAACCCCTGACTTACCTGCGTGTCCTCTGGAAAGGGAGAGAGAACCAAGCTGAGCCCTGGGTGCTGGCAGTGAGGTGCCAGGGCATCCCGCCTGGGTGGAGAGGTGGCCAGAGCCACCTCCCCGTCTTTCCTGGGCTGTCTGGGTTTTGACACCTTATGCATTGGACAGCCACTGCCCTGTACCTGCTAGAAGTCCCTACCCAGCCTGGCTTAGTACCTAGCCTGCCGCACTCCTCGCGCTTGGTGAAGTATTTGAATCCATTGGCCGCCCGCCGCTCAGCTTTCTCATGCTTCTTTATGTGCCAGGGCAGCTTGGTGGTGATGTTGGTGACGAAGTAGCAGCCGGTCCGGAGGCAATGGTAGTGTCCACGCATCCGGAACTCACAGTGCTGCAGGGAGGCACAGGAGGATCAGGACAGGCCAGGACTGTCCTGGGACTCTGGGCTATGGCAGGCCCTTTCACACGTGTTCTTCCATGCTCAGAATCAGAAAACAATCTTAGCTGGGCGCGGTGGCGCACGCCTGTAATCCCAGCACTTGGGAGGCTGAGGCAGGAGGATCACAAGTTCAAAGCCATCCTCAGCAACTTAGCGAGGCCCTAAGCAACTCAGTGAGACCCTGTCTCTAAATAAAATACAAAATAGGGCTGGGGATGTGGCTCAGTGGTGGAGTGCCCCTGGGTTCAATCCCCAGTACCAAAAAAAAAAAAAAAAAAAAGAAAGAAAAAAGAAAATGCAATCTTCCAATACCACCCAGAGCAGACATCACTAATCTATCCTAGCCCTCTTCCCTGTGTGCCCAGGCCTAGACAGACATTACCAATCTATCCTAGCTCTCTTCCCTACATGGCCAGACCTAGGCAGGCCCCACTAATCTACCCAACCAGTCTTCTTGCACACCCAGACCTCAGCTCTGAGTCTTTAGGTGGCCCCTATCTTGGGGATAGGCCTTTAAAGTGAATTTGATCTGCTCCTTCTGTCGGGGCATGGACAGTTCTCTTTATCTATTCAGTGGGCCGATTTAGAAATTTTGCCTCTGGAGAAAGGGTGAATAGCCAATTCCAGAATGGGCAAGAATGAGGTTAAGCGCACAGTGGCAGCATAGTGTTTAGTCACCACTGGGGGTTAGGACTGAAATGACAGCCCTTACCAACTTAGCACCAATCTGGACCCCTGCCCAGGGGCCTCCAGGGGCCTAGGGGCAGACAGTGTCCTTTCCAGAGTCTGGTGGAAGCCAACTTAAAAAGGGTGTGAAAAGCAGAGTCTCTGCCAGGAGGAGCTTGTCCCTGGCCCTGTGGCTCCCCTGCCCGTGGTGCTGACCTGGTTGGGGCAGAGACACTGCAGGGAGTAGTACGCAAACTGGTCCCGCACGTTCACCAGGCTGTTGTTGGGGTTGATGTGGTCCAGGCAGTGGGACTCGGCCTTGCCGGAGGTCTTGCAGACGTACTTGCAGTTCCCAAAGAGACAGTGGAAGTGGAACTTGTTGGCGTACTTGCAGTCCGTCGTGAGGCAAGGGTCGCTGCAAGGAAACCACAGCCCAGAAGGTCACTGGTGTTCCCAAGCACTCCCCGCTGGTGTCCTGACTTTGTTTGTGTCGGGGTTCACTCCTCTGTCACCAGTGGTACAATCGAGAGGAACGCCCCCAGGTTGCCCTCCTGTTTAGCAGGACGACTCAACCAGAGACTACAGATCCCAGCATGCATCCCTGCCTCCTTTTAGGAGCTCTGCCTGGTGCACAGGGATTGCAATATGCAAGGTGCCCAAAGCGTTGCATGCTGGGACACGTAGTTTCCACGGCCACACCTCGGGATTATAGATAAGGATGGCTGCAATAACTTCTTGGAAATGAACATAAGGGATGGTACTGCCAGCCCTGGCGGAATGCCATCGAGGGCCTGGCTGGCATGGCACGACACTGACTTGGATGTGGTTGACTGACAGGCTGCAGATGGGTGGGTGGCCCTACCAGGAGTGGTGCTACCATGGACCTCAGCAAGTGGGAACGTGTGTCAGGGCCTGCTGAGGCTCACAGCTGCTGCACGCCCCGGGGGCAGCTGAGGCCTGTGCTGCCCACCTGCTCAGAGCCCTAGGAGCCAGGGGAGTGGTAAGGGATGGTGGGGTGGGCCGGGTAGGGAGTACTGGGCCAATCCCCTGTGGTTGGCCTGCTTGGGAGGGCAGAGGAGCCGCGGAGCAGGGCCCAACCTGGGAGCCCTGCTTCCCAGGCTGCAGAGGGCTGCAGAGGATGTGGGGCTCCAGCCTTGGACAGGCAGGCAACACTGGTGCCCCAGGAGTGCAGCTTGTGGGGACTTTGACAGCGTCCAGGGAACTAGGAGGCACCACTTCTGGGAGGGGAAGGGAAGAACGAAGGAGAAGGAGGGATGGAGAGGAGTCTGTCCCCTTCCAAACCACGGGCCCAGCCCCAGGTGCTCAGAGAGGGAGGACAGCTGCCACTCAGGCGGTATAAATAATCCATTTATTACTTTTATTGAGAACAGGAAGCCGCACACATTACGATACAAAGTCACCGTTCTCGCCGCAACGAGCCACCACCGTTCAGTGAGAAAGGTCCCTTCCACCCGAGACTCAGGCCACTGTGCAGGTGGGTGCAGGCCTGGAGGGGGCCTAGCCCATCGCCCCCATCCATGACGTCCCCTGCCCTGCAGTCGCAGCAGGTGCAAGCCACAGAAGAGGCCAGTGAGGGAGACCTGACCCTCCCTGTTGGGCCTGGAAACCTGAGGGTCCACTCCCAGCCCGTCCCAGCCGGTCCTGGGGACCACCCCCCGCCCCCCGCTGGCTGCTGGGGACAGGCAGTGAGGCACAAGCACAGCATCTTTGGCTAGAAGGACATGGCCCAGAGGCCATGACCAGAGGTCAGGGACAGCCAGCGTTAACTGCACGGTGAGGAGCAGGGCCCTCCTTGCTGCCCCTGCTATACACCCATTCCCAAGACGCGTGAGGACAGGGCGCCCGGCTCATCGAGGGACTCACTTCTCCTGGAACTGGAGGAATCCGGGTTTGACCTGGGGCTTGGCATTCTCTAGAGAAGTCGTCGCCAGGGGTGAGGCGGGCAGGTGAGGCACTGATGCGGGAATCTGAGGCATCTGGGGTATGGTGGAAGCCAGCTGCTTCCAGGCGAGCAGGGTGGGGGTGGAGGGCACCGAGGCCGAGGCTGGGCTGGGAGCAGGTCCCTCCAGAGAGATCCCTGGCACCGCGGTGCCAGGAGGTGCTGGAGGGGGCGAGGGTGCCAAGGGAGGTTTGGTCTCGGCAGCAGAGGCTGGGAAGGAAGCCTCTGTGCCCCCTTTCACTGCTCCGCCCTCTGTCCGGAAGTGGAAGCTGGAAGAGGCAGGAGAGGGCACGTCAGGAGGGGAGCGGAGAGGACCCGCTGGCAGCCCTGCCCCTCCCTAGCTGCCTGTGCATGGGAGCTGTGTCCAGTGTGACCCCCTCACAAGACCAGGGACCCAGCATAGGGACCTCATCCTCAGCAAGGTCTCCTGTGACCCCACCAAGACAGGAAGACTCAAGGACAGGCTGCGGTGCCCTGCTCTTGACTCAGGCTCTGGGCTAAGCCCTCACTCCATCTTCCTCTCTGTGACCTGCCTCTGTCCTGGGTGGCCCTCCCCTCGGGTGCATGTGTGTGAGCAGGCCCTGCTGAGGTTTGCAGGACTCTGATGATTCAGTGGCTGGGGTGCAGACCAGCAGCTGGGACCAGACACCCACGCGACGAGAAGCCTGGTGCAGGCTCAGGTGGGGTCTGTCGTGAGTATTCACAGGTGTGAGCCCAGTCACAAGGAGAGGCTGGGCTCCTGCTTTCAAACTCCATGGGAGTCACAGATTCATTTTGCTGTTCTGGGTCAAAGGGACTCAAGATGTCACAGTGGTTGGGAAGGCCTCTGCCCTGGGTCTCTAACTGGGTCTACACTGAGTCTGTCTGGCCATTCTGCAGGGGTACCGGGGGCAGGCTGCCAGGTCCACAGGCATGGGGTAGCTGGTGCGAGGGCCTCAGGTGGGCCAGGCGGGGCTTGCTTGACATAGCTGGCTGGGGGCTGAGCCATGGAAGGGGAACCAGAAGCCACCCTTCTTGGGGCAGTTCCTTCTGAGAAGTCAGCCACTCCTGCAGTCTGTGGGAACTGCCACAGTCCATGGGGTATCCAGCGCCCCCAGCCCTGAGTGGAGATGACTGCCCCAGGACCCCACTCACTTTGCATGCTTGATGGCCCCGTCCAGGGTGCTGAAGAGTGCGCCACACTCCTCCACCACGCAGTGGAAGTGCGCCTTGTGCAGGAAGTCACACTGGGCATCACAGAAGTCCTTGGTACCAAACCTATCCAAAGGAGCCAGCAGCGTAGAGGAGGCTGCAGTTAGAGGCAGGCTGCTGGCCACCAGGCAGACCTGGTGTGGCCCTGCCAGCCCTCCTCCCTCCCACCTCACCTGCGGAGGTACACTTTCCAGGGCTCTGCCAGCTTCTCCTGAACCAGAGCCTTCACGGCCTTGCCCAGGAAGGGCGAGGACTCTGCAGCAGGGCTCCCCTCTGCTTCTGTCTTGATGTTTAGCAGGCCGCCGAGGCCGGGGTTGCCCTGAGACATCTGTGAAGACAGAGGGCGCGCTTAGAGCCAGGGACCTCAGGACAGACCTGCTGGGAGCACCATGGGCTGGGAGAGAACCTGCCGATCCGACTCTGGCTGGGGATGGGCCCTGCCTGAGGGCTGTGGGCTGGTCTGAAGAGGCAGGCCCTCTGGCTCTTCGGGCAATCCCCAGCCACTGCAGCCACAGTTCACACTGAGAAAGCCACTTGGGGTGCGCGCTTTAGCCATCTTTCCCCAGACTTCGTGGCTTCCTGTTTATTTCCCTGCCAGAAGGGTTTTCAAAGGAAGTGCAGGAGGAGGAGGGATGGGGGAACCCCTACGAATTCCTTGAGAACAAGAAAAGGCGCACAAAGGAGGCGCAGGGAGAGAGGGAGACTCGTGGGGGGAGAGCAGACAGGTCTCTGCTGCTGCTGCTCCTGCAGAGGGGTCAGCCCAAAGGCTCCCCAGGAAGGACGAGGGCGGGCAGGGGGCAGTGGCCAGAGGAGTGACAAGAGGGAGAGAGCCAGCAGGGGAGGCTGGGAGGGCAGGTTTCTGCCAGCCAAGTGCCCAGCTGGGACCACCCCATGAGGTCCGGCCCAGGCCAGCTCCCTTTCACCCCATCTCTGTGTACAGTAACCAAATTAATCTTGCTGCAGTCAAATTTATCATGTGAAGGGGAAAAATATATTTGAGATGATGTATAATTTACAAAGACCCTGCATTATTTAAAATAAATATTCCAGAGCGACCTCTCCGGAAGGCGTCCGAGACCATTACTCAACCCGAAAAGTGGAAATTGATGCTCTGCTCCCACTTTAGTCCCCCTCCCCGACCCCTTTTTAAACAAACAAAAAATATATAAAATAAATAAATAACATTAATAACTAAGGGCGAGAGAAGTTGGAGGGCTCCGGAAAAGCTTTTGGAGCCCTCCATCTGAAGGGAAAAAAAAGGTGTCAGAGGCTGGAATATATTTCTTCAGCCAGTTCATTAAATTAATTTGTAAGCAGTGGCTCTGAAATTATATTCGATGAAAAATGGCCTCAAAATTTAAATGGTACAAACTCATCTTATTAGAGGGAAAACATTAAAAAACAAACACATCCCCCCCACCCCCCAGCACAGCTTTAATTTCTTGGGGTGGGGGAGCAGGAGGCGTGTGATGGATGGTTCTTACCTTATTCATAAGCGAGGATAAAAGAGATGAATTTGCCGGGGCTGCGTGGCCATTTGATTCATTGCTAGAACACACAAACCAAGGGGCTTTTGCTCAGGCGGCCGTGGGCCGAACCCACAGGCCACCCCTTCCAGCCCGACTGAGGTTCCGGCCCTGCCTGCTGCAGTTGCCTGGCAGGAGGTGGGCCCTGGACAGGAGGACGAGGGGGCCCCAGGGTCCAGCCCAGGGTGCTGTCAAGGGCCTCCTCGCTCCAGCTGCACCTCACCTGGACTCCTTCACAGTCAGGTCTAGACTGCGGTCTTGGGAGGCCTCAAGGGGGCCTGGGGTGCCAGCGCTCTCACCCGGCTCCTGCTTCACCTGGGCCGGGGGGAACCTGGCGGGGGTGGCCTGCTGCCCGCTTCCTGCAGGGGAGGGGAGGGAAGATGGGGTCAGAGGGGCCCAGGCTTCACATGGGCACAAACCCTGTTCCCCGACAAAGGGAGGGCAGTGGCCTGGTGGGCCAGGGGCCCCGGGGAGGCCTGGCTGCTGGTCAGCGATTCTCCCTGCTGACGTGATCGCTTGCGACGCTTACCCCTGTGTGGCAATTCTTCAAGTGATAATTATTGCAAAATTATGTCAAAGTTGTCCTGGCTCAGGGCCTCCTGGAGGAGAAGGGCGGGAGGCTGGGGAGGGGGCTGGGCGGGGGCGGGGGCCCTTCGTTCTCTCCACCAACTGTCACAGTCGATTTGTGGGGCTGCCGTTTAAGCTTTTATTAAAGACTCTGTTAATGCTGAGGGAAAGTGGCAGATCTGGATGGAGCGGCCCCTCCTTGGTCCCTGGCCTGCAGTTGCCGGGGCGACAGCCCGCCTGCACTGAGCATGCCCGGGGAGGGCATCTGCTGTGTCAGGGCTACGGAGCTGACGGCCAATCGCGGTGGTTCAAACTGTGTGACCTCGCCCGTCAAACTGTCCAGGGCAGGGGCTCAAGGCCTGGCCAGGCTGGGTCTGAGGGGGAGCTGGGTGGGAAAAGGCAGTAGGAGGCCGAGCAGATCAGGGGCAAAAGAAGCTGCTGACAGGCGGGTGTCCACTGGGCCCTGCTCCACAATCCCCAAGTGACTGAAATATTAATCTGCCCCAAGGCGCTACAGCTGACAGCCTGCTTCACAGACTGCAAGTGGCATTTTATTAAAAATACAGGAAAACGGCTCCCTCCCCTGTGCCTGACCTTTCTTTGGGGAGAAGGAGATTTTCGTAAGAGAAAAAAAGTACTTGACAGCTTGGCCAGCAAGCCCAGTGTGGCCTTGGTGGGCTCTGCCTCTGGCTGGAGGGGCATGGCCAGGGAGTGGGAGGTGGGGCCTCCAAACTGCCACCCGGGATGTGAGTGCCCCACCAGGGACCTGATGGAGTTCTCAGTCCTAAAGAGTCCACAGCTCCTGAAGTCACTTGTCCCCAGTCCCTAGGAAAATAGGCCTGGCCCTCTATCCAAGGCTGGAACCCTGGGGGAGGTGTGGGCAGAGCCCAGGCTGGGACGAAGGGACCCTCTGTCCTGGCTGGTTCCAAGATGGTCTCAAATGGGAGCAGAGCTTCCGGGCCTGGTAGCCAAGGTGCTGAGGACTCAGTCTCAACTTTGTCACTTTCAGCTGTGACGGGGATGGACCACCCCAATGCTCCATCAGTGCCACAGGACAGGGCTCACTTCCGCTTCCTTCTGCCTGTGTGTCCCCAGCACCCACTCAGTGCTGGCCCTTGGCAGGCACCCAGCAAGCACCAGGGGTTGTTGAATAAATGAATGAGCCACATCCTGGAGAGAAGCTGAGCCCTTCTCAAGGGTTCAATAAAACGAGTTCCCAGATGGGGAAGCAAAGGGAGGGGAGCCAGGGAAACAAGAAAGCAAGGAAAGGAGGAAGGAGGGAGGGCCGCCTGCAGCCAGTCAGAGCCAGACCAGAAGGAGCGACTCCTGGCCCCAGCCCGTGCTGGGCAGGAGCACGGCCAAGGCACCTGCCTGGATGAATCCCATTGCAACCCAGTGCCTCTGACCAGCTGAGCTCGCCAGTCACACAGCTGGGGCGGCCATGCTGAAGAGCCTGGGCCGGGTTTTCCTTGGGCAAGTTCTCTGGGGGAGAGCCAGGGAGGTGTCCCTCGGCCTAGAGGGGCTGTCCAGGTATGAGGTGCAGTCACCTTGCCACTGGCTGGACCTGTCCCCCTCCAGGTCAGCTGGAGGAGACTCAAGAGAAGAGGGGGGCCTGGGACAGCTCTCCTCAGGGACTCATCCAGATGCTGGAGGTGAGAACACAGTGAGCCAGCAGAATGCCCAGGAGCCCAGGAGGGAGGGCCTGCTGTTCCCGCCTCAGGAGAAACAGAGGCGAGAACTCCCTGGGCCGGGGCCAGGGGCCAGGATGTGGGGCTCTGAGGAGGAAATAAACAGGATGGAGGCAGAGACCAGGCAGAGAGGGGGCACTGTGGGTGCAAGACTGGAAGGCAGGGACTAGACAGACAGCCCCCCCATACCACCCTGCTCTGCTCCGCAACTGGAGGGCAGGGACGGAGCTGCTGGGACCCAGAAGGTGCTTGCTTCCTGGGCAGGGCCTGGCCTGCTCACCTGGGTCAAAGGTGGCAGAGGGCTTGAGGGCAGCTGCGGCCAATCTGGCCATCATGGGTGAGATGAGGCCCTTGCTCGCAGAGATTCTCTCCATGATGGAGGCGGGGGGCACGGGGACAGAGGTGGCAGTCGCCAGGGCCGAATCTCCAGCTCCCGAGGCCACCAGGGCAGGCGTGTCGGGGGTTGCCGAGGCTGCTGCCCCAGATGACATGGCACCCAGGAGGCCAGGGGCACCCACAGGCAGGGAGGTGCTCCCACGGCCAGGAAGCAGGGGGAAGTAGGGTGTGGGGGTGGGCAGGCCCGAGTTGGAGAGGGCCAGGGCCAGGGGGATGGAGCCCGGCAGGCCCTGAGGCATCAGCCCGGGGATCTTGCTGCTGGGAGGCTTGGTGGCACTGGGCGCAGCCTCAGTGGTGGCAGCGGCAGTGGCCAGGGACGCAGAGGACTGCTGGCTGGTGGGGGAGGCGCTCAGGCTGGAGTTCTTGCTGCTCAGGGCAGAGAAGTCGACCAGGTCGTCGTTGCTGGACTCCTCGGGCTCCGTGTCCTTGGCACCCAGCAGCGAGGGCGGCAGGCCCAGCACGCCTGAGGCCCGGACGTGCCGGCGCTCGTGCTTGCGCTTGTGCGAGGTCATCTGGCTGGTGGAGGTGAAGGTGAAGCCGCAGCCGGCGCGGATGCAGTGGAAGTGGTTGGTGGCCTTGCTGTAGACGCAGCCGTCGTACCTGCACTCCTCGTACTTGTAGAACTTCTTGAACCCGTCCTTGGCGTAGGCGTCATCCTTGATGTGGTAGCTCTTGTGCTTCTCGATGTCACACTTGTTCTTGAAGGTGAACGTGCAGCCGGGACGCCTGGATGGGACATTGGGGCCTGTCACCGGGCACTCAGGGGACAGTCCCCCTGACAGAAGACCAAGGCTGGACACCAAACCAGGGCCCCGAGCGGCCGGCCCCTGCCCTCCCCCAGCACGGGTGCAGCACCTGGCCGCTCACCTGCAGTGGAAGTGCGTGGTTTTCTGCCCGTAGAACTGGCAGTCTGCCGCACCGCAGTCCTCGGTGGCCCGGAAGCGCTGGAAGCCGTCGTTGATGAGCTGGGTGTTCTTCTTGTGGAAGTTCTCGTGGGTCATCACGTCGGACGTGCTGGTGTACACTTTGTTGCAGCCCACCTAGCGGGAATGGCGGGTGAGGTCAGAGTCGCCAGGTGTGCCTTGACCGAGGCATGAACCCGCTAACAGCCCCCAGCCCTTAGGGAGCCACCAGAACCTGCCTGAGGGCCAGCCCGACTGGGACCACACAGGCTTTCAGGCCCAGGCAAGGGAGCCATGCTCTTCTGAGGCTGGGTTTCGCATCCCCCTCTGTGGCCCTACCTCTGCAGTCCTCAGGGTTGACAGGGGCTACACCCTGGAGGTCACCTTAGCTCAGGGACTTGCTTGGTGGATGATTTCTGGGCATACCCCTCCCCCCGCAGCTGGGCCAGGCAGGCACCGTTGCCATATTGAGTAAAAAGCAGTGGCCTCTGAGCACCCTCGAGGCTGGGCCGTGCCAGTGCCTGCACCGTCTCAGCCCAGAGTAGCCCCCCCCACGCCCAGGTTGTTTCACAGAGGCCATAACAACCCTTGACAAATATGGGGGAGGCAAGGAGGCCGCTATGTGCAAACCAAAGTCGCTCCTTCTGGGCCTGACACCTTGAAAAAGCCCAGACTCAGTGTGGCATTAAAACAAAGAATTAAACAAAAACCTCCTCAGGAATCATTTGCAATGCTGCTCTTAGTGTTAAAGCCTGAAAAATGTCTGTCTGTATAAACAGCTCACTGAATTTCCCCCGCACCAAGTATGGCCACGGGGAAGGCCCCACCCCAGCCACCAGACTCTGCTCCCACTGAGCCTCCCTCCGCATGCCCAGCTACCTCTGCCCCGTACCCAGAGACCCTGCCCACAGCCACTGCAGTTGGGGTCAGAGGAAGGCCTGAGCTAGGGGCTTCCGGGCCCCAGAGCCACGCGGCAGCACGGGCCAGGGGAAGCAGGCACCTGCATGCAGTGGTAGTGGGTGCTCTTCCCGTTGAGGTGGCACCCGTGGTAGTAGACGCTGCAGTCGTCCAGAGGGCTGAAGCGCATGAAGCCGTGCTGCAGGGAGTTGTCACGCTTCTTGTGCATGTTGTAGTGCCGGATCACGTCCTGCTTGCTCGTGAACCTCTGCCAGGAAAGCACTGAGCTGGCAAGAGCCCTCGCCCCAGCTCTCGTGCCTGGAGAGCCTGGACCAGGGGCTGGGCCCAGGGCCCTTAGGTCACCCCATCAACATCACCCTGCTTGGGGTCAGGGCAGCCCAGACTGCCCAGCTGGTTCCCTCAGCAGCATTGATTCCAACAATCCAGAAACAGACCCTCCCCTGACCTCTCCCCAGGCTCCTAATAGCCACTGCCCAAGCAGAGGGTGCAGAGGGTGGTCGCTGAGGGCAAGAGCTCTGACTGACGGGGAGAGTACATTCTGCCCAGTGCAGCTGGGCAACGCAGGCGGGGACACCTGGTGACAGAGGGAGCTGCCGGTGCACACCGTCCAACGCCACCTCTGCCAGTTCTGCATTTGCAAGTGCTGACTTTGAACACAAGTGACGTTCTACCTGAACCTCCATTTTCATCTTGAAGTGGCACAGTAATGCCCTGGGAAGAGCTAGCGAGCTAAGGTATGCAGGCTGACCAGCACGGGCCTTGGTCCACACTGGACTCCCAGCAAAGCTGTGTGGGCACCACTAGCACCAGGATGCCAGTGGCTGCAGACCTTACAAGTGACTTTTCAGCAGGAACCCAGGAATGGGCACGGGCTGGCAGGGGTCCACACTCACTGGAGTACTAAGCACCTGCTGTCCCCTCCCAGCCAGAGCTGCTGCACTGCAGCCTGTACCTGGTAGTTGCACTCGGGGTCCAGGCAGTGGTAGTGCTCGCGGTACTGGTAGGCACAGTGGATGTGGCCACAATGCTGACTGCCCGAAAACCTGAAGAGAACAGGGATGGGTCAGGCCCCAGGAGGACTCGTCCAGGGCCCAAGACCTGAGCAGCCACTGCTGCCCAGGTTCCAGAGAGGTGCCACTGGGTTTCTGTGGCCTGGTTGGGGTGTAGGGGATAGTGGTGAAACAGAAGAGGCCTGGGAATGCCAGCGCCAGGGACAGACGGCCTGTCAGGAACCCAGGTCCCTCAGGCTCCATGCTTGCTAGCATCTTCCAAGGGAGTGAGTGCCAGGTGAGGCAGAGGCCTGGCACCCAGTGGGGAGGAAGAAGCTAGGGCAGGCCACAAGCCACAGCCAGAGTAGACACAGGTCAGGGAGGTGGAGAGACCTGGAGCCCCCACGGCTGCCTGACTGCCTTTCGTGCAGTTAGCTGCCTGACCAACACCGTGCCCAGCTCTGTCCAGGGAGGGGACCCTGGCTGGGCCAGCCCGGGCTCTGTTGCTGAGAGGTGTTAAAGGGCTCTCTCTGTTCTGGGCTTTTCCTGACACTTGAAATAGTCCAGAGTTATGAATTTTTAAAGCACAGCATCTGTTTGGCTTCCCGCGGCAGGGAGCCTGCTCTCCAGCCAAGTGCGCAGCTAGGAGCCCCACGCTGCCTGCACACTGCCTGCCTCCAGGAAACCCCGGTCGCTCTCCAGACCTGACACTGCTGGGGTGTGGCTCTCACAGCCTTGGTGATGGCCAGCCCTGGGGAGAGCAAACCATGACAGCGGCAGGGAAGATGTTTTGCTCAGCCTGCCTGAGCCCCTCTGTGGGTGATGTGCTGCGGGAGGGGAAAGAAACCCCTGCCGTGTCATGTGTGGGGGGACCACTTGCAAATAAATATTTAAGCTGAAGTTGCCGAAAGGGCCATCTGCTGAGGCACTGATAATCATGATAGCAATAGTAACAAAGAGAAGACCAAAGGGCAAAGGGGAAAGACACTGGGACCGAGAGGCAGAGGAGGACAGGAGGAACTGGGAAGAGCACAGAAAGACATGCCACCAGGGCACAGCCCGGCCACATGCTGCCTCACTCGGCAGCAGCTGCAAGGGGCCTGACCTAGGGGACTTGTTGCCAATCCTGCTGCTTTTGGGACAGAAGGGATGGGTCTGGAGTCAGGAGGTGAGAGGCCTCACCTGGGCAGCCCAGGGGCCCATAGCCTGACAACTACCATGGCCTGCATTCCACCCAAGGTTCAGAGCAAGGACCGCACCGAGGTCAGCTGTGGAGGGGGACCTTGCACTCACCCATGGCCAGACTTCCTGTGGGCCCCTTCCCACATCCTGGCCTTAGGGGTATAGGCTTCTTAAGGATTGTGTGGCCTGGACCACAGCAAAAGTGCAGGTCTGAGGTGGCTCATGGGGCAGCCTCCACAGGGCATGAGGGAAAGAAGTGGGTGGAGGTGGGGAGAAGACAACGCAGGGACAGTCCCACAGCCCAGGCATTCCTGGCCCCCACTTCTCTCCACAGTCTCCTCCCCAGGGGCCTACCTGGCAATATATTTCTGGTAAATGTTTACATCTTCGGTGACAGCTGGTTTATCTGTGGGCAATCCGTTCCTGGTGAGACACGGGACAGCCGATCAGCCACAGGCGCAGGAGCTGGTGAGAAGCTCCCTGCCCCGGCCCTCGCCCTTCTCGCCTTGGCTGAGAGTTCCGAGGCACACGGGTGGGACTAAGAAAGTTCCTTGGCAGAAGCCTGGCAGAGGTTCAATTAGCCCAACTAAGGAGGCAGGCAGGGCTGGAGGTCTGTACCTGAGGCCCAGCCAGGCCTAGAGTCTGGGTAGAAGTCTCTGGAGCCAGGCCCCCCAGCACACAGGGAAACTCAGAAGGCCAGGGCTGAGAGCACCAGGCATCCCAGGAGGAACAGGGGAAGGAAGGGCAGCACAACAGCCTCAAGTCAGGGCACTACCTGGATCTGCCTGGGTTCACAGCCCCCGGGGTGCAGGTAAGGGCTTTGGGGATGGGTCCTGTTCAGCCTCAGGGACCCTGCATTTTACTAGCTGGGCTAGTCCCCTGCCCCTGGGTCAAGGCTGAAAAGGCCTTCTTCTTTCTGCCACCTCCATGGCCCAGGCTCTGAACCTGGGCATCAGAGCCACCACAGGGACCCCAGCACCCCCACCCCAGGTGGGGCTTTCCCAGCCAACCGCAGCCTGCACTCAGCCCTGGGGGTAGCAGGCAAAGGCAGCCAGATGGAGCCAACAGGGGTTAAGGTAGCCGCTGGCACTCGGGTCGGCAAGTATGCAGTGCACACCAGCATCTGGGTGTGTGAGCACGTGAGGATCCACAGCGGGGTGCAGAGGTGCACGGCCAGGGACCGTGCCCGAGCTGGAGAGGGCGTGGAGCGAGCACGCAGAGTGTGTGCTGCATGTGTGGGAGCGCCAGCAACGGGTCGACTGGGCACGAGTCTGGGTGCACGGGTGGGCCTGCCGCCCCAGGGCTCAGGGGGCAGGGGTGGGGAGTGCTCACTTGACAGTGGAGACGGTCCCCGTGGTGATGGAGTCTGTTTTGGAGAAGGTGGACTTCAGGTACTCAGGAGTGTTGAAGGACAAGGAAGCAGGTGGCTCGGGCCCCGGCCCAGGGGCGCTGGGAGCAGTGGGCACACTGGCAAGGGGTGCAGGAGCCAAGCTGGGGGCGGGCGGAACCTTGGTGGGGCCCGGCTTCTGGATGCCCCGCACGTCATACTTGGAGGGGCGCCCCACCTTGCCGGTCTTGAAGGCGATGGCCCCGCCCATGTCAGGGCTGCCCTCCCCAGGCTTGAACAGGTGCAGGTACTTGACGTTCTCCAGGTCGTACTTGGACGGCTTCTTATAGGTGCTCCCGTTCTGAGGCCGCAGGTTCTCACCAGTTTTCAGTTTTTGGATGAAAAAATCATACTTGGAGGCCCGGGCCACCAGGTTCTGCATCTGGACACTGCTGTGGGACGGCAGAGGCAGGATGGTGGCCTTGGTCTCCAGGTGGGTGGTGCTGCTGGGCAGCCGCAGGCCAGGCAGAGGGCCCACCCCCTCCTTGCCAGCCCGCTCCTCGGCCTTGGTGCCATGGGCTGGCCAGGAGAGCTGCTCGCCGGCCTTGAGTTTGCGGATGTACTCCTCGTACTTGGAGAAGCGTGCCCGCTTGCTGAGGCTGTCCTCAGAGGAGGGCAGCATGGAGGAGGTGGCCACCTCAGGGGTGGAGCCTGCGTGCAGCTTCTCGAAGCTGATCTTCCTGGCCAGCTCGTCCCTCGTATTCTGGTCGTCATAGCCGAACATGCCCAGGAACTCGGTCATGGTGGAGGCCGCATAGTCCCTTAGCGAGGAGGCCTCTCCTACAGGGAGGAGGGGGCAGTCACCTCTGGGAGGAATCAGGGGAGGAAGGGCCAGGAGGCCCCCCACCATGAGCCCCCACCACAGAGGGGCCCGCGTGGGGAGGGGCAGAGCAGGACATGATCTATGGACAGTCGGCCCACTTGTTAGGTTTTACGACTCTTAAATTAATTTGTTTTAAAAAAAAGTAATTAATACTGGGGTAAAATAAAACGAGTTCATCAATGCCAGGAAAATCAATTTCCTAAATGTTCTGGCCGATGGCTTTTCAGTACATTAAACAAAGTTTCATAAATGTCTCCGCTCTCTCGCCTTGGCCTAATATGAAAGAGGAGTCCTCTTACTGGGAGTAAGGCCAGATCCCAACCTGCCTCCTGAGGCGGGGACAGTAGTTACAGGCACAGGGACAGGGACAGGTAGGGATGTGGGCAGTGGCTGAACAGCCAGGAGAGATCCCAGGGGCTGAGAGAAATGCTCTGGGTGGGATTGGGGTGAGCCCAGCAGAGGAACTTCCCCAAGCCCCACAAATGGATCTCCTTGGCTCATGAGGAGCTTGCTCCAAGATGCCTCAGGACTGGCCTCCCCACTTCCCCCAACAACAGAACTCAGAGGGCAGGGACTCTGCCGACATGCCCTTCCTCCAGCTAACATCTACACCATGGCACACACAAAAGTGCGTCACCCGGGAGAGCAAGGCCCAGGCAGGTGGGAGTGGCCAGCCCTGCAGGCCCAGGGCAGCAGGCCTGAGCAGGGCGCATCCATCCTCCCCACTGTGCGCACACAGGGCACCCTGAACCCTGGAGGGGCCTCCCCAGGGACACACACGCTCCCCACACATGCTCACAACACACAAGCGCCCACACACCACTCACACACGTGCTCACACACATGCAAGCTCACGTTCCTGGCTGCTTTCCCCAACTGTACATACGCCCAGCTCCCTAGGCTAACATGGCCCCTTCTAGTGTGCCTCCTGCACACGGCCTCTCGGCACGGCAGGCGCGTGGTCTCCAATGTATGAGAGCAGACTCATTCCTCCACTGAACACAGGCCACGCACCACGGCAGGCTGCGCCCTCCATCAGGACTGGGCACTACTGACACAGTCCAGGGGACACAGTGCTCGCTGCTCAGCCTGAGCCTGCCCTTCTGGGCACACTCAGACTGGGGGTCCTCACAAGCACAGCTAAGGAGAGGCACATCAGAGAGGACTCCTCCAACTCCACCCGAACCTGCCAGGTCTGAGATGCCAGGAGCACAGTGGAAGGGCGGAGGGAATCCAAGGAGCAGAGCCGGGCAGGGCCTGGCAGGAGAGGAAACCAGCAGGAGGAGGAAGGAGCGGTTCTCAGCTTCTGGGGGGACCAGGAGCCCACTAGGTAAGTGGAGAGTGTCACCGGCAGCTCTCAGCGCCCAGGTTGGGCAGAGTGACTCAAGGAACCCACAGACAGCTGTTCCCCTGGCAGGGCAGGTGGGTCAGCTGCAGTGCTGAACACCAGCCACACAGGTTGGGGGCCTGGCCTGGGAGGAGTGGGCTCTGGCTGCTGGATACAGTGGCTTAGGGACCAGGGAAAGGGGCTAAAAATAGCTAGAGCAGCTGAGCCCTCACTATATATGGCAGGGAAACTGAAGGCTCGGAAGGGCAGGCAACTGAGAGCAGGGAGGGGGCCAGGAGGGTCCCAGAGGCAGCCCCAGAGGCCTGCATTCCTGACCCTAGGCCCACAGAAGGTGGCCTGGGAGCCAAGCTCATGGCAGGCAGCTAGGGCTCAGTGGCCTCCCTTGCCACGTGGGGCTGGGGGAATGAGGACTTGGGCCACGAGGCCCAGAGCAGTCCAAGCCTGGCCTCCTGCCTTTCCAGCTCCCCTCTCCCAGGGCTGGGAGGACACAGGAGGGAAGGCTCCTCACTCCCTCCCGGTGGCGGCTGGGTGTGGAGAGGTGTCGGGGAGGCTGCCCTCCCTCTCCTCTCCTCGGGCCCAGCACAATCACCTTGTGTCTGGCAACGGCAAGGGCTTTTCCTATCAGAGGAAACTGAAGGTCACACTTTTCCTCATTGATCTTGCAATGTTTGTTAATTACTCTGTCACTGATGTGGCGAAGGATAATTAAACAGCTCTGTTTATATCTTATATGCATAATTATGTGGCTGTGCAGGGCTCCCCGCACAGGGAGGAGATGCGCCCCTCGCCGCAGGGGGACGGGACCAGGGGAGCAGCAGGGGAGGAGTGCAGTTCCAGGCACCAACCTGGTAAGGAAGCTGGGGGCTAGAGGAAAGGCCAGACCCAGGGGGCTCCAGTTCTAGTGGGGGCCCCTCTCCTGCCTGAAACCCAGGCTGGCCCTCCCCTGAGCAGAAAGAGCTAGAGATCGCTCTGAGTCCTAAGGACATGTAGACACTTGAGAAGACTGGCCTTGGCCATTTCATGGGAAGAGGTCAGCCAGAGGATCATGTCGGGGTGGCTGGGTGTAAGGGAATCTGCTGGCTGGGCCTGGTCAGCCTTGTGGACCTGAGGTCCTGCCTGGGAGGGCCAGGGAGAGAGGCACGGGGAAGGGGAGGCTGGGGCAGTGCGGGCAGGGGCAAAACCTTTCTAGGCTCCTTGAAGAAGCCTTGCTGAGCAACAGCATGGGGATGGCCAGCTCCTAGGGTTCATCTGCTGCTCCACCACCAACAACTGCTCCCCACACTGGCAGCCAGGGACCCTGGCCCCCAGCAGGCTCATCCCTGTTCACCATTCCTCTCTCCTGCGTCTGTCCATTCGTCCTCCACCCATCGTTTCTCAAGGACCCACCATGTCCTGGGCAGTTCCCCGCCCCCTCACACTCTTGGGAAGCTGCCTTCTTGGTCCCTTTGCCTGCCCCCCCAGGCCTCACCAGATGAGGTGCTGGTGCTTGGGGCAGGAGTGAAGAGGAGGTGGGTGTGCTCCTGGACAATGACCCTTCCCTGCGGGGCCTCCCCACAGTGATACGCCCTTTCCCAGCCTCTACCCTCCCCTCAAAGGCCAGACACCCACCTGAAGCCTGTTTGATGCTGGGGCTGCTGTCATCCTTCGAGGCTGCCACGTCTGAGTCCTTCTCTGGGCCACTGCCGCCCTTGGAGGGCTCTTCCGTGTGGTCTTCCTCGTCGCTGCAGCCCTGGGGCTGGACCATGTAGACACCCTCCGGAGGCAGCTCCAGGCCCTCGCGGGAGATCCGCCCCAGCACGGGTGCGGGTGCCGGCTCCTCGCTGTACTCCCCGTTGACCCACTTCTCGATCACCGCGCGCCTCTTGTCCTCTTCACTGCGTGGGGCCCGGGCCACCCCAGACTCAGGGCCACTGCGCTCTTTGTCCCGGGGCCGCAGTGGGCTGTCCTCCGCCTGGGAGCCAGCCTCTGCTCCCTTCTCCACCACCACCTGGCGGCTCAGTTTGGCACAGATGGCATTGAGCTTCAGGCCGCCTTTGCGCTTGGCTGCCATGGCTGGCTTGCCTGCAGGTGGGTCGGTGCACCGGGTGCCTTCAGCTGCAGGGATGGAGGGGCATGGAGGTGAGGGGTCCACACGCCAAGCATAGCCACCCGTGAGCAAGCCCCACAGCCCAAGCCAGTCTCCCCAGGAGAGAATGGATCCATCACACTGCCCTGAGTGGCCTAGCACGTGCTCATCTCCCCTCTAGATTGGAGCTCGAGGGCCGGGCAGGACAGCCGCTCCATCCTCAGAGCCCGCCCAGTGCCTGGCAGGCAGTAGGTGGTTCAGAACAGACGAATAAATGGTTCTTCAAATACAAGTCTGATTCCCAGCACCTGGTTCCTGGAAGCATTTTTCCAGGCTTGTTTGGTCCCAAATAGCTCCTGAGAGGCGCTGTGGCTAATGGCTTGCAGAACACTGGGCAGAGGCAGGCGAGGGGCTGGTGGCAAGGGGCAGTGCTGCACTGCTGGTGGCCTAGCTCTACCTCACCACAGGTCCCTGAGGAGGAGCACCGACCTCTTGCCCTGCTATCCCAGTAAGCACCTGGCTGGCACTGTCCCCACCTGAGCCTCTCATCCCTGGGCAGCACCTCTGCCAGGCCAGTTCTCTGGGCCACACCAACTCCAGTGTCTGCTGCAGGACAACAGAGCTCTTTTCCTTGGCTCTCAGCAACTTTGGACCCCCTGAAAGTCTGATTTTCCTCAATCACCTCCCCTGTGAGGGTCTTCTGGGCCCTTCTTCCCAGCCTCACCGGGCCTCTGGCCATTTCCTACTGTGCTCCACAGAGATCCTCACAGCCCCTCGCAGGATCTCCATCCCAGCACCTCCCTCCTCCTCCTCCACCTTGGCCAAGTTCTGTATCCTGGAAGGCCTGGCAGGTCCCGGGAAGTGCACTTCCCAGCCCAGAGGAGCCCCAGCTGGGGACAAGTTGAGACTGCTTAGGTCCCTCATAGAAAGCCCAGAAGCTGTAGTTAGAACGCTGAATTCCTGATGTGACAGCACACAGGCAGCTGGAAACCTGACTGTGCCTTGTCAGGGCACAGAGATCCTGAGGGCCTATGGCCAGGAAGGCCCGCAAGGCTGGTCATACGCACGGCATGAACCGCACATCTATCCGTCCATCCATCTACTAAACTGCCACATGCCGAACCCCGTGGTGGAGCAGGGGACAGGGCAGTGGCCACATGGAGGGTGTCAGTTCATGCTTGCTTTGTACACTGGGAAGCCCCTATCAAAGAGCGCTTCCCCAGGCCCTAGTCAGGGAAACGGGCACATCTCAGACAGGCTGAAAGGCTGGGGGCGGGGGCTTTGCACTCAGCTCCATGGTCCAGGGAGATAAGATGGATCAAACACCATGAGCCCATGAGCCGGGGGCGGTGGCATGTGCCTGTAACCCCAGTAGCTTGGGAGGCTGAGGCAGGGGGATCGAGAATTCAAAGCCATCCTCAGCAACTTAGCAAGGCCCCAAGCAACTCCGCGAGACCCTATCCCTAAATAAAATATAAAAAAGGGGCTGGGAATGTCTCAGTGGTTAAGCACCCATGGGTTCAATCTCTGGTACAAAAACAAAAAACAAAAAACAAACAAAAACAACCAAACACCACCATGAAACCCAAACCCTGCGAGCCCACTGAGGCCATACCTGTGCCTGCTCAAGGGCCTCACCCCATAGGACGACCTGACTTTTATGCACAAATAACTGTCCCTTGATATACACATGCCCTGTGGCTGCAGATCCCTGCCTCATCACCAGGGGCTGTACATGTGGCCTTGCTTAGGGACTGCCAGAGGAAGGTCTGCTCTGCCAGCTCCCAGTCCTCTGGCTCTGGCTCCAGGGCCTTGGACCCTGGCCCAAGCCAGATGCCCACAAAGTCGTGTTGGTCCACAGCTCCAGTCTGTGTGGCCAGCACCCAGTTCCCTATGTGTGGACATGAGGTGCCTCTCAAAACTCAGCCACAGGGTCCCTGATCACTACGCCACCCAGCTCAAGCACTGGGCAGGCCAGCAGGGTCTGTGATACCACACTTCCTCCAACAGACCTCAGGGGGAGCAGTCTCACCTGGTCCTCTTTGTCCCTTGCCCTGGACGGGGAAGAGAAGAGCAGGAGTGAGGAGCCTGCTCTATTTTTACCAAGAGGTAAGCAGCCAAGTGTGTATGGCAGACGGCAAATGAATCTATAAATATTTATCCCAAGGAAGAGGGAAGCAGAAGCTCCCAGGGCTGCACTTGCTGCTGGTGATACCCCCTCCCAGGGCTCCCACCCATCCTGGAGCCTCCATGAACTTCGGCCCGCCCAGCCCAGCCCACCTTCTCCCCATCTCAGCCGTGTGCCCCTTCAGTCCCAGGCTGGGCCCCCACCAGCTGTGATGCAGCTGTGCACCGGGTCCACCCCACCCCCCAGGCCCCTTTGCTCCTGCCGACTCCCCCTACACCTGCCCTCCAGCTGCTGCTCTGACCCAGCCCACCTGCCTTCCAGATGTTGCCCTCCTTCTGACTCTACTCTGGTCCCGAGGGTGGAGGTGGGAGAGGCACCTGGCCTGGGACCTGGCAGGAGGCAGAGGCAGGGCTGACGGTTGTCAGTGCCAACGTGTGTGAGGCTGGGGTGGCGGGAAGGGGCATGCACGCAGTGAGGACTGAGCTGCCACCCTGCGCCTTCTGGCCCACCCCGAGGGGCCTTGCTGCTGGCCCCTCCATCAAAGGGCCTGGGACCCACAGACGACCCACCCCCATGGTCTGACCCCAGACTCCGGTCCATGTAAACATTCCTCTGACTTTCTTCCCTAAAATATAAACGCCGTGGCCAGGCCTCAATGGAAGGAAGCCATCCGTCCCCGGCCCTGTCACTGCCCCTTTCATCTCCTTCCCGCCACCAGCCTGCCCGCTGCTCTATTTACACTGGACACTTCCTCTGGGAACAATACTGCCCAGGAGGCAGGCTTGGGCAGGAGGGTGGGAAGGCAAGGGGACTTCTGCTCACCCAGGGATAGGCAGACTCGGGGGTGGGACCTGGGGGCAGCTGAGGTGGGCCCAGCAGAGCGCCAACTCTGTTCCTGGCCCTAGTGGCTCTGAACCCCACAAGGCACAGCACAGGTTACGGCCGGCCCCTGGGTCACAGGCAGGAGCACATGGCCTGGTTCTGTCCCTGAAAGCTGTGGTCCCGGCCAGCTGTCCCCCTAGAAGGGCTGCAAGGTGGGAAGGTGCCTGCCTAGGCCAACCATAGGACCTGGCAAGCAAGGGCCTGGGAAAACTCGGCTGAGCCTGGGAGGGGACGACAGGCAGACGTAGGGCCACACCTGGCCCAAGATTCCAAGACCAGGGACCCTCACCTGGCCCAGAAGAGGCAGGAGGGAAAGGAGAAGCAGGAGGCCCAGGGCCATCCTTGCAGCCCTCTCCCTGGCTCCAGTGAATGGCCCCTCAGCTTTCCTACCCGGCCTCTAAACTCAACAAGCCCCCGCCCGGCCGTCTCTGAGTTGAGCAGACCCAACTAAGGTGGAGGGGAGAGAGGCAAAGCTGACTGTCCATCTTCGCAGCACAATCTCGCCACAGCTTCAAACGTGATCCAGCTGAGTCTTGTGCCAACCCATTGACAGAGAAGGAAGCTGATCTGGAGCTGCAGATACCTGGGGCTGAGCTCAACCTGCCCAGAGCTCAGGAACACAGGCTTGGGGTCATCCCCATGAAGGCTCCTGGGCAAGTCTGGGAGGCCTCAGGCCTCCCTACAGGGGCTCCTTTCCTCCCTTGCCCCATCTCCTCCACACCCCCACTTCCTGTTCCCATAACACAGAGCCCCCTAAAGTGTTAACTGCGATGGGTAAAATGGTGCAGCAGATTGCTACAATAAATAATTTACTGATATTTATAAATATTCAAATCAGCCAACTTCAGAAATCGAATGAAGGGAGGGCCTTGGGAGAAGGGGCCCGTTATGGCATGAATCTCATCACTCCCTCCATAGGCTGGGAAGGCCAGGGCTCCTGCCAGTTCTGGGCGGGAAAGGGGGGTGCCTGTAGCTGCACCTGGGCCCTTTGTCCTCACATCTCCCTGACCTGGGAGGTAGAAGGCTATGGGAAGCTGGAAGAACTACACCTTCAGCACCTGGTCAGGCCAGGCCCTCTCCTGCAGGCAGCCTGGGCTCAAGGGGAGAAGAGGCTTGGCACCCGCTGCTCATGGCCCTGGGTCTTGGAGTTGCTTGTCTTGCCAGGCAGGGGCAGTCCCAGGGGTCTGGGCAGTCCTGGCAGCCCCTCCCCACCGTGAGTAATGTATTTCGGGGCTGGGCTGCCTGTCAGCTACCAGGCTCCGGGTGCTTTATGGGCTCTGCTTGGTGGCTCTGAACTCCCTGGTAGGAAATAAAGTTCTCCCTGCGCGTCCCTTCTAAACATTTCACTCAGTGGAAACGGTGTTTAAGAAAAATGAGGACATATTTCTTCCTAAGGATGCAGGATCCCCTTTGGGCGGCCTAATGCCCGCTGTATATCAGGAGGAAGGGAGGCAGGGGCCAGGAGCCAGTCCCCTGGGGTGGGGGTGCGCCAGGCTCTGCCTGTCTACTGCCAGGCAGCTCTGGAGGCCACGGGCACTGCCTGGACACTGGTGGCTGCCCTAGCCCATGGCGTCCACAGCCACATGGCACCTGGTGCCTCCTGAACACCTCATCTGTGCCAGAAAGTATGCCGGGCCCTTGGTCACCTTGGTGATCCCCAGCATTCCTGCAGGTCAGCTGTTCTGTCCCCACTTCCAGATAAGGCAGCAGAGGCGACAAGGCTGGCAATTGCCCGCCATCACCCAGGCTCCCACCGAACTTAGACATCCATGGTTACCATCTTAAGCCCCCCATGTGCCTCCCAGGTCTCAGGGTGCCTCAGGGCATCTCAGGGAGTGTCCGTCCTGTGGCCCTTGAGGACTGGACCCCAAGCCCCTGTTCAGTAACACCCTGGGTACCTTATTCCATCCAGGCCCTAGGCTGAATGCTGAGGCTATCACGTGAGCAAGACAGGCAGCCCTGGGTCCTACGTCACCCTGGTTCCTACATCAGGCTGTGCAGTTCAGACAAGGCAACATCGTTCCAAAGTCATGACCAGAGCCGTCTCCCTGACAAGGAGTGGGCACCACAAGAGCAGGAAGGAAGGTTGCTGGGCCACTGCCTCCCCGAAGAGCCCATTTCCAGCTGAGCAGTCCCCCCCCCTCCCTTCCTACCAGGACCTGTCCCCTGGGAGGCCCCCTGGGAGAGGGGTCCTTCCTGATCACATCTCCAGCTCTGAACAGAAGGGCCTTTGAGTTTTTGCTGCAGGGAGGAATGGTCGCTGTTCCCCTGGGGTTCTCAGGCAGGTCCCTGGTCCTCCAGGGCTCCAAGCTGGGGAGTAGGTGGGGCTTGGCCGCTGGGCCCTAGCTTGCCCCCTTTGTTTATTTATTTATTATGATTTTTTAGTCCAGTTAAAAGGTTTACTATCCAGACGCGTCTAAGTGGCCTCACTTAGCGTAAGTAACTCTATAAATCAGGGGAACTGTTAGCATCCACCACGCAGGCTGGCTATCAATCTCCCCCAGGTCACAGCCAAACAGGAAGGGGAGAAAAAAGAGAGTTGCCACCCAGGGGAGATTTAAAACACACACACACACACACAGAACAAACGCGCGTAGATGGCGTACACACCTCTGTGCTCACACACACTCGGGGATCTCTGTGTGTGTACGATCATATTCACACATGCCCGTCTAGAGCAGCCCGCAAACTGGAAATGCTCTGTGTGGTCACAGTGACGAAACACCCCCGCTCCTGCAGCTGGTGCAGATGGAGCTGAGGCGGAGTCTCAGGGAACTTAGGGCTTGCCGGGCCTGGCCACCAGTGCCTGAGCTGCCTGCTCCGGGGGGCGGGGGGCTCTGCCAGGCTGTGGGGGGAATGCTTGGTCCCTGCCCCTCTGCGGCCTCCGCCTCCCCCAGCTCAATGGGACCCCACTTGTCCCTTTTGCATGCCCAAGAAGGGCACTTAGCATGGAGGGAGGGCCAAAGAAAAGAAGGCGGGGAGCTGCAGGCCACTGCAGTGGGGCATGCTGTCCTCATGTGCTCGGCTGGGCCCTTACCTGCTGTGCCCAGAGGGCAGCACTATCTGGACAGGTGACCAACTTCCACACAGAGAAACGGAGGGTACGGGAAAGAGTGACAGGCAGAGCCACTTTTTGTGGCAGCTACAAATGCCGCACCTTTTTATTGAGTAGGTGCAGTTGGTGTCCGTGCAGCCTGGACTTCAGCTCCCACCCCATCTCTGGAGAGGCCCCAGACCTAGAAGGCCGCACTGGCTGAGCCGCACCAGGCACTGGAGCAGGGGAGGCGGCTCCGGCACCTCCTCCGGACCCGAGGAGGACATAGGTGAGGCAGCCCGAGGTGGGAGACCTGCCCAGGCCCACCTCCCCTCCCTGCTGCCCGGAGGCCTCCCTGGCTCGCCCCCCTGCCTGCCCGCCGCATCTCCCCATGAACTCTATTTCTCTTTCCTCTCTGAAAACAACTGAGCTGTAAATACTGTTTAACCTTCTCCCCCCCTCCCCCCTGCCACCCCCTCCCCTCCGCACTATAAAAACACAAATATGCCATAACTCAGCCGGCCCGGCCGCCCAGCCTCCAACATGCCCCGCGCCCGGGCCTCTCAGGAAGGTCATTACAAACGACTTTCCGATTCACTGCTCCTGAAATAATTTTGTGTATTAAAACCTGAATCTGCACTTTCTGGGGCCGAAAGCCTCGCTTAATTATGGCGGGTGTCCTTGGGACGGACAGTGATCCTTCACTCGCCAGCCCGCGCTCCAGCCCTCCGCCCGCCAGCCCGCCCCCCTCCCCGGGCCCAATCTGTTTTCAAAGTGTGTCTGTCCTTTATTAAATTGTTTTCTTTTCCACATTATCAGTTGCCATGGAGACCTCATCTCTCGGATTATTTGAATTTCATTATATCTATTGATTTGGGAGCATTTCATCTTTTTTATTGTTTTTCTGTCAATTTTCAAAACGAATAACCATCTAATTTGCGTCAGTGCTGATTATGTTTGTCCCTCAATAGAGGTCGGCAGCTGCGCTGGGGAAACAAATCAATGAAAAACCATCATAAAACTCCCCACTCCAGTCTCCAGGATGTGTGGGTGACATTCCACGCCTGCGAGAGACACACTCATCAGCTCCAACTTCGGCTACGGTGGCGGCAGCTCCGCTCCACGTCCGCCTCCTTTGGCCTTAATATTTAATTTCGCGATTTGGGGCATTATTAGTGGTGTTTTTATTAGCGTGTGTGCGTGAGTGTTTGGTGGTGGGCTGGCTGTTTCATTAATTTGTGGGTGAGGCAGGGAAACCCCGGAGGAGGGCAGGGCAGACGGCGGGCTCGGGGGTGCAGTGGGAAGTGGAGACAAGAGGGGGAACGCCCCAAGGAGGGGACCAGAGCCCGGGGACCAGGAGGGCCCTGAGGAGGGGCTGGAAAAGGGGGCACCGAGTGAAGGGGAGGAAAGAGGGAATTCAAATTGCTTACTTTGTTGGTTTTTTTTAAATAATTTATGCAATTTTAAGCATTTATGTATAAATTTTTTAATAAGCCACCCTGGAGCAGGATGGCCATTAACATCCCAACGTCCTTCTGTCCAATGGGCTGGCAGAGAGGATCAATTTCTGAGAGTACTTTCCCTTTTTTATGACATGATAAAATGCTTTTAAAGCAACTTACACAAATATGGAAATTTTTTTCTTTTTTTCTGTCCCCTCTGCCTTCCCTTTCCCTAACAGGCTTCTTATTCACCGGGGAGGGGTGCGCGTGCATGTACACACACACACACACACACACACACACACACACACACGCACGCCCTGCGCTCCTGCTCTCTCTCCTGCTGGGGAGGGGGCTGTGGGGCTGGCAGGGAGACAGCCCCAGTTCTAACTGGAACTGGCCGCCTGTCCTTCTAACAAGGGCATAAACTTTCATTACCCATGCACGCAGTCAGAGACAATTTAGGGAAACGCACTGCACGGAAAAGGAAAACCTCAGCGATTCGTGGCCCGAGCTGCCGCCACCATCTGGGGGCTTCCCTCCAGCTCCAGGGCACTGGGCCCTGAACCTCTGGCCCTGCCCAGCAGGAGGTGTGGGGGCAGGGCAGCGCCTGCTTCCATGTGGTGCCCTCAGTGGGAGGCAGACAGAATGGGGCAGGAGAGCCCAGGGTGCAAGGGTCTTCCTTTCTGGCTAGCCTGGACCAGGCAGGCCTTGGACAGAGGCGGTGCCCCTGGATCTTGCCCTTCCCTGGGACCCCTTCATTAACACCAGTGGGGCACAGGCCCTCAGGGTAGGCACAGGCTCCTTCTTTCCCACCATTCCAGTGCCTGGAATAGAGCAGAAGCTTGGCTCTGTGGACACCCAGACCAATGCAGGTGACCTGAGGTCCTGCAGAAGCCCCTCCCAGGAGTCTGCCTGGAAGCAGGTCTGGGGCAGAAGTGCCACTGGGAGGAGAATCAGAGTGTCCGCTGCCATTACCCTGTCCTGGGCCTGAGCTCCAGCCTCCTGGGAGAGGGGAAGAGTGCAGATGGTGGTTGGGGCACCTGACTTCACCTCCCACTTCCTCCTCCTGAGAGGAGCAAGGGGAGCCTGGAGGCTGAGCCTTGCACAAGCCCCTCCCGTGTCCTTCCATCCCTCCACGCCCTGCCACTGTGAGACAGTGTCCAGCCTGAGACCACACTTGGGCACCTGGGCTTTGGCAGTTTCCAAGTAAAACAAACCAATACCCGAGACTTGGCCCCTCTTGAAGCCTGCCCCTTGAAGCACATTTCTCTGCCCTGGACCTGACTGTCTCATCCACAGCAGTGTGTCGAAGGGATCCTGTGGGTGACAGTCAGACACAGAGCTGCAGAGTGCAGGGCACCTGCAGCTATCTGCAGGCAGAGTCCCCTCCTTGGCAACCTCAGGGGTGGCTGGGTGTGGAGTCCAGGCTCTTGCAGCCCCGCCTGCTTCTGCCCAGGGACTGGAGAACTGCCCAGGCCTCCTGCTTTCTGATCCCTGAAAGTCCAACTTTCTCCACAGACCCTCACTGGCCCAGGTTGCCCAGCCCGGGCCCTCCTGCCCGGAACCCCTGGGCCTCCCTCAGAAGGCACCACTCTACACGAGTCTGCCCACAGGGCTAAGTGGGCAACGTAGGAGGACGCAAGGTTAGCTGGGCCTGCTGCTGTGGCAGGGAGCAACCCTGGCAAGGCCAGGCCACCCCAAGCCCTCCGAGGGGCTGACGGGGAGCACCACCCGTCCTCCTTTACCACGCTCAGATCCCCCCAACTGTCATTAAAATAACAAGTTTCTGTTACAATCTAAACATTCCCACATCGCATAAAGGGTTATATTACACCCGAGTCACTCCCGGCCCATGTTTGCACAGAAAAGCTCACGGCAGGTCCCCCCTCCTGACGAAGTGACTTATTAAAGTTTAAACAGTAATTAACAGAACAATAAAAATAAAGGGATGTTTGGGGAGTCGTAGCACACAGGGTTTTGGCAGTGCCAGCAGTTTTTCAGTGCCCTGCGCTGGCAGCAAAATGTGACTGTGAAGCCAGGGGGGACGGAGGACGGGCCAGCGTTGGGGCAGTGAGACTGGAGACCCAAAGGGCTAGAAATGGAGGCCGGACTGCAGGGAAGCAAGGAGGGGTCTGGGGTAGCAGGTGGGCACAGGAAGTCCCAGAGCAGGAATCCACCAGGCTTGGTGGGGAGGTGTCTTGAGGCTGTGAGGCTGGTCTCAGGCACTTCCAGGAGCCCAGGGCTTCGGTCACCTCCAGCCAACTCAGGCGCGGCCCTGCCTGAGGGAACCGTCAGGTCTGGGGCTGTGTCAGACCTCTCCTGCTCACACTGTCATCAGAAGACCCTGTGGTCGACTCCTGAGGCTGGGACTTGCCACTCTGGGCTCCTCTTCCAGGGGGCAGGTGCCTCCCCTACCCCTAGCCAGGGCACAGAGAGCTCTCCTGAAGCCACTGGTCCTTGTTAAGCATGGACAAGGATGCAGGGAAGGCCTTCCTTCCCCTGCCCTGAGAAGGAGACCAGTCAGTCTTTCAGGCTCACCTAAAGGGCGAAAGAACCCTTAGCCAGGCCAGGTGGATCCCACAGGGAAGTCCTCAGTCTCTAAGCTCTGCAGGGAGCTGGGTCTGGGGCTGGCAGGGCCAGGCAGGTTGTCCTTTCTTCCCCCACGTTCCGCTCCGCTCCAGAGGCCCGGAACCCTGGCTCCAGGGGAAGGCAGACAAGTTGGCCAGTGAGAGGTCCTAGGAAAGCGAGGCCAGCAGGTTTGTCTCTCAAAGCTTTGGGAGCTAGGGAACAAGGGACAGATGGGAGGCCACTATGTGTTATCTCAGGGGTGGAAACTGCCTCATGCCAGCCAGGGGACAGAAAGGCACTGCCGAGCTGGCCTTTGACTTTCAGGCCCCCAAGTTACCCTCTCCCAAACCCCTGGGGCTCCCACTGTGGTAGGCCCTAGTGAGGAAGGGCATGTGCCCTACCAGGGCTATCCTCTGACTCACATGCCCAGGGTCTGTGACCAGTCTTGTCTGTCATGCCCACCCCTGTTGCTCCTCTCCAAGAAGCCACTGCAGAATCAAAGTTCTCTCCTCACCATTCGGGCTGATTCCAGGAAGTGGATTTCAGTAGAGCATTCCCAGCTCATACTCTTCCCACTGGGAAGAGTGGGGCAAAGAGTGGTCTTGGGGACACTAGGAGAACATGAGGAGGCCCCCTTCCTTCTCTGAATGAGAGTCCCCTGGCCCTTGGGCTTCCCCATTTCCCCAGTGAAGACACCTGCCTCAGGGTCCTTTCCACAGAAGCTTCCCTCTACCTCAGCACCTACCATGTGCAGCCCCACACCAGGAGCAAGCCAGAAAGAAGCTCCTCGCCCTGGTGCAGGCCCGCCAGCTGGTCCCTCTGTGTCCCAGCAGCACAGGCCAAGCAGCTGTGAGCCATACATGGAGGGGAGAGGCCAGACTGGGACCACACCCCCCTAACCTGCTGTCTCCTGGGATCTGGGTCCTGGTTAGCTGGTGGGCACAAAAGGTAGAGACTGTCTCTGACTCAATCCCTGCCGTTCCCATGCTGCTGCCTCTGGTCAAGACACCTGAGGGCACAGGCAGCAGAGGAGGGCAGCAGGGCCCCACAGACCTCAATGAACCTGGCCTCGGGTGCCTGGAACCATCCCGAGTAGTTTTTCCTCCCTCCTTCCTGGGTAGAGTTCTTTGGGGCTGCATCCCCTATCCCCAACAAGGTGACTCAGGGTTAGGGAGAGAGGAGGCTGATGGAGAGATAGCCCAAGCAGCACCCAGGTATTCCCATCCTCCAGCTGCTGCACTGGGGGTGAGGCTGGAAGGAAGGACAGGAGCTCACACTCCCTCACTGCTGCCGGAGGAGGCAGCCTGAGTCACCCTGCCTGCCCATAGTGGGGCTGGGGACAGGAAGGTGCCCTTAAGGGTAAGGGAAGGGCTGGTGGAGAAGAAGTCAGAGGGTGTTTGGGTGGCACCAAGGAGGGCAGGTGGGGACAGAGGACTCTAGTGGGCTCCACATGGGTGAATGGGAAGCTGGCTGCTCGTCCTCATCTTGTTTCAAGAATCCCCAGCCCTCTCCCCTGGCCCAGGGCTGTATGCAAGCCCCAAGGGCAGCCTGTGCTTAGGTCCCATGAACTGACTGCGCAGGGAGCAGCCACCAGGACAGAGGCCGTCCTAGACTGTGCAGAACTCCAGAACTGGAGGGGCGCAGGGCCGGAGTGGTGGAGGGGTCTGCTGAAGGCGGGGGCCACTCACTGGTTAGCATTAGACAGATCCCAGGACCCAATCCCACTCGGAGCCCTCTCCCCCAGCAGGCAGACTGCTACGCATTTCCACTCTCAGGGGAACTTTCTGCAGTCTTGGAGACTGACCGCTCCAGGGCCCTTGGACCCCAGCTACCTCAAGGATTCCCTGGTAGTGAGGGTTGGAGCCCCACGCTGGCCAATTGGGCAGGGACTCCACGAACTCAAGGGTGCAGGGACTGGAAGTTAGGTGTCCCAAGGAAAGTGGCTCTGTGGCCTGGTTTACCCACTGGAAATGGGTAGGACCTCGTGGCGCTGGGGGGTGGCCTTCTTTTTGCAGGAACCGAGACCCTGGACTTTGTGAGTATGCTGCGAAGAGGAAGCAGGGCCAGCACTACCCCAGGACTCGGGGAAGGGCTGGGACAGAAGGCCCCCTGGATGACATGTCACCCTGCCCTCCCTCTAGCCCATTTCCTCAATCCCCTTGCTGAGGCCAATGATGAGGACATGAGGGGACTAATTTAGGAGTATTTTTAAAACTGTAGCCCTGGTGGAGGGGTTTAGCAGTTGCCAGCCATCTGGAATAGGAATTACAATCACCTCCCTAATCCTATATTCCCTAAACCCTAAAGCTGGTTACAGTGTGAGGAAGAGGCAGCAGGTGGGTGGGGGTGGGAGTCTGCTCCAGAAAGGGGCAAAGTCCAGGGAGGTGCCCAGGCTGGGCAGCACCTTCCCACCCCTCCTCGGAGGGAGCCCAGCGGCCACAGGCTGCAGAGCCAGCGTGCTCAGAGCCACTTGGCTCCCCCACCCGCTCACGCACGCTCACTCCCCAGGCCGCGCCGGCTCGCGCAGGGGCCGTCAGGTAAATTAGATCTGAAAGCTGACAATTTCTGACCATATTTCCTTGATTATTTCAAACAAATGCACAGCAGCCGCTGTAAGGAGATTAAAGTGACATAAACGTCCCGAGTGGGAGGGGGGAGGGCAGAGGATTCAGGTCACCCCCATCCGTCCCCCGCCTGACAGACGCTATATCGCTATCCAATCCAATAAAAAATCCCCCCCTTTTGCTTTAATTAATTTTACAGCTAGCTTGCTTAATTACTTTCAATCAAAATCCTCCTGCCATCGCAAAATTAGAGATGGTTGAGCTCCATTAGCCTAAATTCTTCATTTCCATATAGAAAAGAGGCTGTCTGCAGAGCCAGCCCGGGCCCCTGGCAGGACAGACGCCGTCTGCCCACCCGCTGCCCGCCAGCCCACTCCTGGCTTCCACTGGCTCTCTGGTCCCTGCATTCTCCCTCGCTCTCCTCCACCGTGGGGTCCAGCTGGGGTCTACTCCCTCTGTCCCCTAACTCCTTCCTAGGATTCATGCAGGGACTACAGGGTTGGGCCAGAGTGGATGTGGGGCTCTGGACCAGGCCAGTTGCTTGTGGCAAAGGGAATGGCAATCCTGGAGTCTCCCTTCTGTGCTAAGGGACCCCTGGTGCCTCCTGGACAGAGCTCAAGAGCTGGCTGCTCAAACCCAGGGCAGGCTCTTGGGCCCTCCCCTACTCAGGAAGCAGGGCTCCCGGCAGAATAGGTACTCCTAGCCTTAGATCTTGGCCCTGTGGGTAGAGACCCTGGAACCAATGTCACCCAGGTGTCTGGCTGGAGCCAGCGTCTGACCAGCTCTCAGATCAGCTGTCTGGATGGAGTGATGAGGCAGTGCAGCATCCCCACAGACACTGTGGTCCTCTTGGGGCCCTACACACCCCACTGTAGCCTGGCTCCCAGTCTGCAACAGCTGCTCCTCCACTGGGCCTGGGCTGGGTGGGCAGCGGGTCTGGGCTCTGTCCGCATCCTGTGCCCGTAATGGCTCCCTCCTGCTCCCCTCCACCCGCCTCATCCTCACAGCCAACCCCAACTCTGGAAGCTCCACTTCAGGTTTTCCACACTACAGCCCTGAGTGTCACCACAGGGTCCAGCCCAACCTGGGCTCCAGCTGATTAAGGATCTGCAACAGGATGTAGGGATTACAGTAAAACCTGGCTCCGGATCTACAGGGGCAGCAGGCCAAGTCCTGGCTCTGGGACTCCCTTCCCCTCCCTTCACCCCCACCCCCGGCCCAGCTGCCAAGTGAGGGAGGAAGGCTGAGTCTCTCAGCCCTTCAGTAGGTCCAGCTAGACTCTGGGAAGTGAGTGACAAGGAGTGGCATTGAGGGACCCAGGCCAAAAGGGTAGAAAGGTAGGGCTGGGGTCGGGTGAGAGAAGTCAAGGCTGAAATCTGTGCCGGACCCTTTTGGCTACTCCTGGCCCTCCTCAGGGAGCCAGTGTGGAGGTAGGGTGCGCTGGGCCTGACCCCTGGGCAAAGGCTGAGCAGATGGGAGGAGGTTCCAAAGGCTCAGAGAGACCCCTCCAGGCAGCAGCCCTGCAGCTGCTCCGTGGCTGAGGGCGGATGAGGAGTGGACCGTGGGCCTGCAGCCTTTCTTCCTGGCCACTAGAGGCCCACGGTCTGGCTGCAGGCTCCTCACGGTCCTCTCTCAGGGGTTACCGTGACCCTTGCCTGACTTGGTGGAATTTCTCCACTACATCCTGAGCGCTTAGTGGCACTGCTCCTGCTGGCCCTATGTCTCAGAGAGCTCAGAGTCTAAGAAGAATGACACTCAGCACCAGCGACTCATGTTCCACTGGGAGCAGAGGCAGGTGATGTGAGCAAAGCAGTGAGGGCTGAGGGCCACTCTCCTGCTCCTGCTCCTCCTCGGTGCCCTCCATGCAGGCCTGTACTCTGCCGCCCCTCATCAGTGAGTCATCAGCAAGGGGACCAGGAGGGAGGACAGGCTGTGCACTCCAGTCCGTGGGCACTCTCCTTCCATGAGTGCAGGGCTGAGCCTCTGTCCCATTTGATCCCCACCCCCACGTGCCTGGTGAAAGGGTGGATGCAAAGTCAGGGTCCATCACCCGGGGAGATCAAAGGCACACCCTCTGTGGGGTGGCACAGCCCAGACTCTATTCCATGCCAGGTGGCACCTGAGGGGCAGCAGCTGCCTCTACCCCCAGACCTTCGGCACACTGCCACTTATCTCTGGGCAGCCTGGCTACCCGCCTCCCATGCATCCTTCAGGAGTCCCAGTGGCAACATCACTACCACTGAGAAGCCCTCTGGATCACCCCTCCTTCCTGTCACCATAGATCTGCAGTGGCGACTTCGTCACCCCTCTACCTTGCTATGCTGCTGAATCTGTGGGACGAGACCACTGCTCGGCACAGCATCTGGCCCAGTAAATATTTACTGAACGAATACAGAAACCTAAGTGCTTCTCAAGTTCACTAGGGCAGAGAGGGGACCCAGGGTGCGGCTGACTTCTGCATCCAAACCCACAGAGCTCTAGGAACGTTTTCTGTCTGCCAGGATGAAGGTTCCTGGGTGCGACTAGGCTGAAACCACCCCCATAGGTCTCTTGCCCTCTTCAGCCCAGGCTCACCTCCAAATGCCCTTCACAGGGCTCTTTGCAGAGAACAAAGGAGGCCCCAGTTGTTCTGACACTGCTCTGTGAGAGGGACAACTGTTGCCGCCAGTCCCCTTCTGAATAAATCCAGCAACTGTTTGCTGTGAAGTGCAATTCTCTCCCCACCTCCTGTCCTTGTCCCAAAAAGGAGAAAAGGGGATTGAAAAAAAGATGGGGGAAAATCCCATACCAAGCCCCGTGGTCTCCCTACACCCGCTCTCAAGTCTGTCTGGAAACCTTATGAGCACAAAGAGGGCACAAGGACAGCCACCTGCTGTCCCAGACAACTGGGACAGCCGCAGCTAAGGGAGAGGCTGTGAGATCAGGACCCAAAAAAAGGAGGTGAGAGAGTGAAGGATGAGGGAAGGGGAGGCGAGGGGGAGCCAGAAGGGGCCACAGGAAGGGTGGAAGAAGAGGGAGGGAGCAGAGGGCAGTGTCCACCAGGCCACAGGTGCAAAGGGGCCTGAGGACGAGGTGAGAAAACGGGAGGTCCCAGGAAAGGCACTGGAGGCCAGGTGGACAGGGTGGCAGGGGCTACTGGGGCAGTGGGTGCAGTGAGGGAGCTAAAGGAGGGAGAGGGTGACTGGGGAAGAGGGAACGAGGTCTATTAAAAACCTCTCAGTGCATAACACAAAATGTCAGGGTTTATAGCTTCATTCTTGGCTTTGCCGGGACTGAGAACCCTGAACAGAAATGTCACCGCTTGTCATGTTTAATCACCTGCTGTTTGTTAACACCTTCCCTGCAAGGAGCCTGTCTCAATCTGCCCCTGGGCCCCCGAGGGACCTGGGCACAGAAAACATCCCTGGTTCTTTCTCTGGGCTCTTGGACCTGCCGAGAGCTCCTGAGGGAGGAGCTGCCTTCTGCTCCACCTGAAGGTCTCCTGAGGAGCTGCAAAGGGATCCTTCCCATCAGGCAGGCCAGGGAGGGGCCCACATGGTGTTGAGGACAGCCAACTGGCTGACCTGAGATAGGGTGCTTGGCCTGGCAGAGGTGGGAGTTCCCAGGCTACTGCCCACCTCCTGCCCATCGCACCCACTTCCCAATCCTGAGGGAAGAACAGATAAAGAGGGATCGCTCAGATCCCTGCAGCCTGGGATTCACCAATCTGTCTGCTTGAACAGCAACTGCCACACAACCTCTACAGTTCAGAGCCGCACTCCTCCCCCATATGATCCTGATCAGACCATCTGTGGCTCTGGCGTGGATCCCTCCCTGAGTGCGCTTCCCCGGTTGTTTAGACTAGGAATTCTCAGCCCTCCTGCTCCACAACTCCTTCTCCTGGGTTGGGGGTAGGTGTGGAGTAGAGGGGAGACAGGCCACTCAGGCAGCACCTGTCTCTGCACAGAGATCAGCCTGGTCCATCCCAGGAAAGAAGTCGGATCCTCTCTAAGACTCATTCGAGCAAAGACCAGGGCAAACTCAGGAAAGCCCTCAGGCTACGGTCCCACATGGGGATAGCTGTCGGCAAGCTCCCAGGGTGGCCCTGTAGCTTCTGGTGGCAGGGAGGCCAGGGGGATCTGTGCTCCTGAACTGAGCTGAAGTGGTCTCACAGTGAACCAGGGGAACTGTCCCCACCTTGCTTCCCTACAGTCTCCGCTTTCACAGAAATGTATCACGCTAAGTGTGGGGGACCATCTCTGAGGACACCATGGGTTTAGACTGCTTCCTGAAGAGCCTGTTCACTTCCACCTCACCGGGGGCTGTCCCCAAGTCCCACCCTGCAGACGGGGACACCCTTTCCTCAGGAGTGAGCAGGATGGAGGGTTAAGGAAAGGCAGCTGTGCTGCAGACAGCTCCCCACACATCTGCACCAACCACCACACTGAGACCAAGGCCAGGGAGGTGTCCACAGATGGCAGGTAGACTATGGGTGGCCCAGGGATTCAGGATGTAGGCAGGTGGCACAGCAAACACCCAGGCTGGAAGCCCTGTGTCCCCACTCAACACTGCCTCATGGTGTGGTCCTCCGGGAAGCCTGACCTCCCCCTGGGAGGGAAGCCCTGCACAGTGCCTGTCTCCTGGCATTTTGGAACAAACCCAGCGGTCTCCAGGCTTCCCACTTCTCCACCTGTCTTCCTTCCCTCCTGCTCCTCTCCCTCCCGGTGCCAGAGCATGAGCTCTACCACTAAATCCCACCCCAGCCCTCCCCAGTCGGGAACAGGACGATTCCTGTCTTTCCCTGAGTGAGGAGAGGTGGAGTGTTAGGTGCGGCACAAGCTCAGTCTCCCAGAAGAAAGGCACTGGGAGGCTGGCAGGAGGGCTGTGATTTCTCTCCAGAAGCCCGGCTCTGGCTGCGGTCTGCAGAGGCAGAGGTGGGGTCAGGGGCAAGCCCCTTTCCTAGGCCCACTGGGTCTCCGGGCAGTGCCCTGGAGGCATGTGCAGGGCACAAGCACCTAGTGAATGCAGCAGCCTGGGTGCTTTCGGGTGAAGCCAGCTCTAAGTCACCCCTCCTGGACAGGACACAGTATTCAGTTCTGGAGGTACCTGGACTCCCCGGGACCTTGAGGGAGGGACTGTCAATCAGTCTACCCTCCAGCCTCCAAACAGGGTTGATCAACCTTCCCAGCTTGCCTGGAACAGAGGGGATTCACAGGATGTGGGACCTTCTAGTCCTCGACAAGCTGGTAGGACTGGTCACCTCACTGCCACTACAAGTTCTGGTAAGTGAGAGACTCTGCCCAGAGTCTGAGTGGGAGCTGTTTCTAAGGTCCCTCCTCAGGAACTGACGATAGGCATTTCCATGTTCATAGAAGGTCTTATCAGAGCCTCTCCCACTGGAGATTTTATATGTTCTTTATTATATTATTATTAATATTATTTTGTATTGGAACTGAACACAAGGGCACTTTACCACTGAACTATGTTCCCAGTCGTTGTTAAAATTTTGAAACAGGGTCTTACTAAGTTGCTGACGCTGGCCTTGAACTTGTGATACTTCCTGTCTCAGCCTCCGGAGTTGCTAGGATTACGGGTGTGTACCACCACCCCCAGTTACCACAGGCCTTTTAAAAGCTGGTCCCCATTAACAGGGACCATGGGCACACATGGAATGTGTCCTCCCACCTGAACAGGCCATGGTTTAGCCCAAGAGGAACTCAGGAGCAGGGCCAGGCCTCGGGTGCGGGAGCCTCCAGGTCTAGAGCTGGGAGGCCTGGAGACCCTGGTTTTATCAGATGAGCATGGCCTCCCAGCCAGGCCCCCTGCTATAATCCTTTCATTAATTTACTATTAGATGGGAAATTACTCCTCACCCAGGAATATAAGTTTTCATCTTATTTTAAGTTGGATTCTTAAAGCAATTACCAAGGCATCTGGCGATGACTTCACCGAGTGGCCGGGCCCTGCAGGGGAGAAGGGCAGCCCTGAAGCTGCACAGGCCCCACTGAGGCCCCTGAGGGGACCAGGGAGGACTGGGAGCCCCAGACCCTCCCCTAGCCCTGGGAGGGCAGTGGGCACTCAGTGACCTCTGAAATTTGCTGTTGTGGAGAGAAGCTCCTTCCAGCACCACCTGCCCCTGAACCCGCTGGTGACAGTTGCCGAGAGTCTCAGCAGCTGGTGCCTCGGGAGCGTTTTCTATTTTTAATTGTTTGATCGGAATATTAACTCATCTAGGCCCGTTCCCAAGGCACAGTCCCCAGCCAAAGGGTTTCCCCATTTCCCATACCTTCTCTCTCTTCTCCTGAGTCAGAATCAACTTTGAAATTAATAAATGGAGACACAGGCCTCTGCGCATTTGCAAGGATCACAGCATGGGAGAAATAAAGGAAGCAGGCTCCTTCCTGCACCTCCAGGCCCCAGAGCTGGTTTCAGCTCTGTTTGTTTGGGGTTTTTTGGGGGAGAAGGGGGAGATGATGGGGCTTGAACTCAGGGTGCTCTACTCCTGAGCCACATTCCCAGCCATTTTTTTTTAGAGATGGTGTCTCACTGAGTTGCTTAGGGCCTTGATGAGTTGCTTAGGCTGGCCTTGAACCTGCAACCCTCCTGCCTCAGCCTCCTGAGCTGCTGGGATTATAGGCGTGTGTCATCATGCCGGGCTCCTCTGCTCTCTGAGCAATGCTCCTCTGCTCCTGGGCAGTACCCACAGGTGCTGCCACTCCCACCCACCCCACTCTTCCTGGCACACCCCCTCGGTCAGCATTGGCTCTGCTTACTGGCCAGCCTTGAGGGCAGGGCAGAGGGTGGGGACACCCAGGAGGCACAGGAAAGGGACTCTGGGAGGAGGCTGGTGCCCTGGGTCCAGCGGGGCTGGCCAGGAGGCTGAGTGTGGTAATGCTGCAGCTTTCACTACTGAGAGGAAGGGGCTCCCTGTAAGCACTGGCCAGCAATTCCTCTGTGGGCACCAAGGCCTCTGGCCCATCTACATCTGTCACGGGCAAGTCATGTGTGTCACATGAGCTTGGGACAGACCCTACCTGACCCCTTCCCAGAAAGGGTACCCCACCCAGCACAGGGGCACCTGGCCTCCTGGCGGTCCTTTCCCCACATGCCCTTGGGCCCGCTGCTGTGCTCGTCCCTCTCAAGGTCACCAGGCCGTCCACACCAGGAATATTTACTCACCAGACTGGCCCTGTTAGCAGCACTCACCACAAATATGCTTTCTGATAAAGTTGGCAGAAAAAAATTCTAGAGCTCCAAACAATGTCAGAAATCACCCCCACCCCCACCCAGTGAGGGTGAGGTGGGGCCTGGAAACAGGTCACACAACCAGCTGGGGACAGTCCTGGGGGAGCTTTTGTCACTCTCCCTCTTTGCTCTTTCCTGTTTCACCTCCAAGTACAGCCTGTTGCCCAGGGGACAAGGGCTGGGGACGCTGGAGGCTGAGCACCAGGACTTGGGAGCAGTCTTCCTGCGGCTTGGGGACCAGGCCTGGGCGTCTCACCTCACTGCGCCCCCTCCCCCGCCCTGTCCTCCCCTGTGCACATGGGCTTTAATGTTTTTATTACCTGTTTGACTCGCTGCCTTATTGCTTCTCCCCTTAATGGGGCCGTAACCGTGGAAACGAGGAATAAACGGCCACCGGAAAATGAGATGATTAGACAGGTCACCCTGGCCAAACAAACTCAGCCAAGGAACCTCTGGGGGTGGGAGGGAGGCCTCCCCGCCCCACCCGGGGCCAGAAGGCCCAGGCCAGGGGGAACCACACAGTCCTCGTCCTTGCAGGGCCTGGGGCAGATACAGGGGGCGCCCCCTGCTGGGTAGCGGAGCACCTCAAGTTGGTCCTCCTGGGCAGATCAGAACCCCCTGGCTTGCATGGCCTTGGGCTCTTGGGTTGCAGGGGAGGCAGAGACAGAGAAGGACTGGTCAGAGGGAGGTGAGGATGGAGGACACAGAGAGGATGTGCTTCCCTGGGACAAACTTCAGGGGTCTCTCCCTGCTGCCCTGTGGATGCTTCTGTCTCCCCACTGCATCGGGGGTCCCCCACCTGGGGCTCTGCCTGGCTCCTCCAGTCTCCTGCTGATGCAGCATATTCCCTCCCAGAGGCCCCCTTAACTCAAGGACAAAGTCTTATAAGAAGAGTGCAACCCTCAGTTCCCCCGGGGAAGCCCTGGACTTTGGAGCCACAGAATGTGCCTGTTCTCTGCTCCCTGTCTTCTCCAAAGCCAGGCAGGACCCCGCTTTGGCAACAAAAGTGGGAAGCAGTTTCAGATGCCAAGCGCCTACGAGACCTGAAGAGCAGGAAGAGAACCTGAAGGACAGGCCTGTGGGACATGCTAAGAACAGGTCCCATGTTCGGCTCAGGAGCAGCCCAAATCCCCACTGCGGTGGACGTGGGCAGACTGGGTTAGCACTCAGCAAGTGCCCATGGCCCTCTTTCTGGCCTTACTGCCTGTCCCCTGGCAGGGGGAGGTCCCCAGAGAGGAAGGACTGCCACAGTGAGGTGTGCTGGGGCACAGGGAGAAGGCAGAGGAGAAGCGCAGACCCCCGCTGCTGCTCTCCTGCTCCCCAGGGCTTCCTGCCCAGCCCTCCCTGCTGCACCCCGCAGTCTTGAACAGCAGTGGCTGTGGGCGCCTTCCTACCATGGAACTCTGGTCTCTGCCCTTCGGCCCCCTGGCCTCCTCATGTCATCCTTGATCCCAGCCCTATTTCTTCCTGTAAACCAAGCTCTAGAAAGCTCTTGAGAAGCTGAAACCCAGCTCCCAAGGGAATCAGCCAACATTTCCTGCCTTCCTCCTTCTGCCCCACTCAGAAGCTGGGCAGGCACTTGGGGAAGAGGCCCATCCATCAATCAATCGCACTAGCACTTATTGTGGGAAGGCACGAGTCCCAGCCCGGTACCAAGCCCTGAGAGGAGATGTCAACACAGTGGCTAATGGTCACGTCTAATAGTCATCATTAGGGGCAGCAATCACAGAGAGAACAAGGTCCCTGGCTTGGGCCTCCTGGGGACCACAGTACATGAATGGCACACCAATGTCAAGGGTGTAACCAGATCCTCAGAGCAGCAGGCCCAGCCCCTCTTATCTTTTTCCAGGATCAACTGGGTGTGAGGCTAGCAAGGTGGGGGGCAAGACAGGTGAGTAGGAAGAGCTGCCCAGAGCAGGCGGCCAAGCCGGGAAGGCAGAAACCCAGGGTTGAACGATGGGAAGCAGGGGCTACACTCAGAGGGGGTGAGGACAAGGCAGAGAACAGGCTGGGAAGACATCTAGGTGTGGGTGGTGGGAGGACGCTCACAAGGCCATCCCTTCACAAAGCACCTGGGTCCCTGCCCCTGGCCCTGGTGACAGGAACACAGCCAGCCCACAGCTCCCCCAGTTGTGGCCTCACCACCCGCCCAGAGGCTCTTCCTCTACAGGGAATATGTATCCCGGGATCCTGAGGGGGAGGTGCCAGTCCATGGCCAGGCAGCCCAATGGCGGTGTGCTGGACCCAGGGTGCCACCCTTCCCAAGCCCCTCCACACACCAGCGCTGTGCTTGCCAGCCCACCTCCTCCTCGGCTGCTTCCTACCCTGCTGATCCTGGCCTAGCACCACCCCAAGCCACTCGCCTTGGGGACCCACAGAGAAGAATTACCACAGAGCAACCTCATTCCCTCTGTAAAGGTGAGAACAGGAGGAGGAAGAGGAGGAGGTGGCCATGTGGCAGCAACTAGGAGGTCAAGGTGTAGAAACCAGCTCTGGGAGGGCAGCGTTAGACACAAGCCTTGGGGCCTGGGGCTGCTGGCCCCAGAGGGCTAAGGGAGGGGCAGGGACACACCACTAACCCTGCAGGGTCCAGGAAGAAGAGCAGTAGGGGCCAGAAGCCTTCTGAGCCCCACCCAAACCCCTGCCCTGGGCAGTGGACAGGGACTTGAGCCAGGGCAGCAGCTTTAATGAGGAGATGCTGCTGCCGTGACTCAGCCCTCCAAAGGTGCCTTCATTTATTTTATTTTTCCATCATAAAAACCCGAGTTGCAACTCAGCCAGATTCCCTGGCGGTGGGGGTGGGGCCCATGGCAGAGCCCAGGAAGGCGAGGAGGGCGGGAGAGATCTGTCTGATGCTGGCCACTTGCCTTTCTCGGAGAGGAGAGTTACCGGGTTCCCCAGGCTGGTCCCTAGCAGAAAACAAAAGCCTGGGTAGGGTCCCAGGACCCTGTGAGACCTGCCCTCTCTGCCTTCTGAGAAGAATAGCTACCACGGTCCTGTTATCCTGAATTCTCCTGTCTTACAACTAGTGTCCGGGCTGGCTCAAGGCCACCTATCAGCCCAGAGCTGCCTGTCTCATATGCTTTCTGCCAAAGCGAAGGTCCAAATGATGGGCGCCTCACCTTGTCCTCTTGACTCTTCCCTAGGCCTGCCCCACTGAACAAAATCAAGTTGGGAGTTGGAGAGCCAAAGACCTTAAAGGTCATCTGATGCTCAAGTCCCGCCCTGCGACACTCCCTGGTGCAGAGCCAGGTTGTCTGAATGGTACCAGGAAACTTACTACTCCAAGACAGCCCATTCTGTCCTTGGCTCTGACGGCTCCTTCCTGCCAAGATGGCACCAGAGCACCTACCCCCTGCAGCAGACTGGCAAAACCGGTGCCCAACCTGACTGTAGGGGCTGGCCCCAGCTTAGACTGGTTGAGTGGGTGTATCTGGCCAAGTGCAAGTGTGGGCCAGAGGAAGGAAAATGGGAGAGCAATCTGCTCTGCCCTGCAAAGCCAGCACGAAACCCCTCCTCCAGAAACAGCAGAGACCCTTCCCAATCCCTGCTGTGTGCTGGGTGGAGGGTGCAACCAGGGCTAGCAAGGTTCCTAGAAACTTCCACTCTTGTTGGAGGGTCCCAGTCTTGAATGGGTGGGTCACACAGGTTGGGTGAATCTGGAGGTGGGCTGGCACAGGGGCAGCTGGCTGAGCTGGGGAAGTCAGGCTCCTTGCTCTCTGGGTTCAGATACCCCACGGGAGGGTGGTCGGCAATCTTCCTTGTCCTGCCTGCTGGCCTTCCCACAGGGGAAGCCTGTGAAAGTATGCCACAGGAGGGTCTGTCTACACAGCAAGGGGGTACCAGCCCGGAGCCGCAATAGCAGAGAAATGGGCCTTCCTCAGAGAGTGACACTGCTTCCTCCGAACAACTGGACCCCAGGGTTTCAGCCACAGTCCCCGTGTGGGCAGTGCTGCCACTCACCAGATCCTCCTGTGCTCCAAGGCCATCCCTTTGAACCTGCCCTCTTACCTGTTGGGCCCTTTACCCAGCAGAGCCCACTCTGAATCCTCTACAGGACAGCCCCTCCCCTGCCCCAGCTCCCCTTGGGAGAGAGGGGTGTTATACTCATAACCCAGATGATCAAGGGCAAGTTCAAAGTGGTTGTTCCACAGCAGCTTTCACCCGGCTTCCAGCTGTGTTCAGGCCCAGGAATCAGCCTGGTGGGGGCACCATCCCAGGGAGCTTCCCAGGCAGGATGGTTTACCTGTGTTGGAAAGCTTACTCCCTGCCCCTCCCCCGCCTGGCTCCCTCCCCAAGGGAAATCACTCTAAAAGGGCCTAATGGAACTATGTCCTCCTCTCTTCCTCTCTCTCCTCCCCCTCCCTCTCTCTTTCCTTTTTTTTTTTTTTATTAGCATTTGTGGAATTTATTCCCAAACTCTCCTAATCTTCCGTACACAACCATTTGATTTGCATAACCCAACCCCCTCTCATAAAAACTGGCTGCTAGTTTAATTAAAAAATGTAAATTTGCTGTCATCTCGGGGCCTGGTGAATTAGGACGACATCGGCATTTTTTATTGCTAAAGACGTCCAGATTGATCCAGCCCTTGGCTGAACCATGGTGGGGGAAATGGGGTCCACATGGCCCCTGAAGGTCTTGAGGTCTTGCTGTCCCTTCCTGAGAAGCCTGGATTCTCCTGTCACTGAATTACTTACGGCCAGAGTGCTTCAGGGCCTGGATGTGTCCTGGGCCACAGGGGACCTTAACCCATGATCCAATACTTGTGCTGGCAACTCTTTGAGGACTGTCACCAGCCCTGTCCTGTGCCAAGAGGCCCTCTGCTGAAGCTGTCCAGGCTGCCTTCAAAGGAAGAGAGCCCTGCATTGCACCAGCATCGAGCCCTGGCCAGGGATGAGGCAGTGTCCCTCATGAGTCCCAGAGGTCAGAGGTCAAGGGAGATGCTCCTAGGTCCTGAAGGGTGGAGTGGGCCCAGAGATAGGCTCAGAAGGGACAGACCTCAAAGTCCCTATCTGCTTCCCTTTTTTTGTGAAGTGAGGAAAAGTGTTTTTCTTCTGAAGTTCTGAGATTAAGTGAAACTTCCAAGTTCAGAGAAGAGGCTGAGATGATATCGTCGGATGACTCCTCCAGGAAATAGCCAGAACTTTGACACCCTGGACTCTGAGTGGCCAGAGTCCAGGCCTGGGTCCCACTGGGAGTGCCCTGCTCTAGCTGACCTTCAGGGCCTATGGCTTCTAGGAAAAGTTTCCAGAGCCTGTCCCTGGAGTGCTGGGAGAAGTCAGTCTCCCCAGGGCTCTGGGAGTTGCCCCAGGAGGCACTGCCACTTGCCTCCTGCCAGGCTATCAGGACACCCACAGAAGTTCTATGGAGTGGTGCCCCCACAGCAGCCTGGGAGGGACTGGTATGGCAGGAGGACTGGCGCCAGCTCCAGTTGGCACCCAAATTAGAAGGAGGAAGACAGGAGGGCCTGCCTCCCAACTGAGTAATGCCCGGCCTGTGTGCCCGCCCACGGAGGGGCCAGGGCTAAAAGGCTGGGCCCATCTCTGAGGTCTGCTCCTTGGCTTGGATGGGTGGGGGCCCCATTTCCGAAGAAGGGGGTGGGGCCTGAGAGGGAGGTGATGAGACACCTGATTAGAGGTGGGGGCGGGCTGGTTCTCTGTGGGCGTGGAAGGCAGGGAGGGGCAAGGTGGCAGCTGGCCTCAGATACTTTCACAACTTTGCCCAGCAGGGGGCATCACACCCTTCCTGGGCACAGAAGTCCTGAGGACCTCAGCCCATTAGCCAAGATCACACCTGTTGGGACACAGTCTACAAATTCTTCGAAGGGCCCCCTACCCCACAGCACACAGCTCCAAAAGCTCAGCAACATGCCATCACCTATTTTGGTCCCTCCCCCCAGTGCTGCCTACTCCCTTTGACCTCAGAGATTCTGATGCCAGCTCCTGGGTCCCAAGAGACCATGTGTGAACTTGGGCCTATGGCAAACCAAAAGTCTGATACCAACTCTAACTGATACAGCACCGTGCCTTTCATGAATGAATCAGAAGGGTTCAGAGATCATCCCAAGGAGTTACCAACCTGTTTCTTTCAAGACACTCTGGAAGAAGAGAGCTGCTTTTGACCATCTAGAATGTGAGGGTTCAAGGGAAGCCTGCATTGCTGAGGGCAGTCCTCACCCACTCAGGCTGGAATCCCTCACTGGACGGGAACTCTCAGATCACAACCGGTAAGACCCTGAGTTCCCAGGATAAACTCTGCCCAGGTCAGTGTGCACCACCTGGAGCCAGACCCCAGTCCCAGACCCAGATGCCTAAGTCTGGTGCTTGGTCCATCACCCACTTCCAGGGTGCCAGCTAAAAAGGGGGCTGGCAGAGTCCTGGGCCCCTCACTTTGAACTGATAACAGCCGCCTCAGCCCACAGATTCTCAGGTGAAAAACACTCATTAGCCATAATAAGCAGCTTGATCATCCGACACAGCCTTGTCCCAAATAAATTAAATTCCTTTACCTTGAGACAGTCGCCCCGAAACCAGACTAACCACCTTTCCCAACAGGACGCTGCTTTCAAAAACTAAACCACCCCCCACTAAAAAAATAAAAACACACACCCCATTGCCAGACACACAGAGAGCTTTGAGGAGGTTGTAAACTACTTTGAAAACACACAGAAAACAAAAAACCAAAATCCAAAAACCAAACCAAACAAAACCAAAAAAACACGGAGCCATACCAAAAAGAAAAAAAAAAAAACACAAAAACCCAAAAAAACACGGAGAACAAAAACCCCACAAAAACCCCCTAGATCCTCTCTCTGGGTGCCCCCCAGCTCCCCGTCCTCTCGGTTCTTTCATAATGACAAGCATCAAATTAGTCACAGTCACCAGGCAAGTAACAAATAACAACAACCACCTCGCCCTCCCGCAGCCGCGCAGGGCGGCGGCGCGACCCCCGCGCGGCCGCACCGGCCCAGCTGCCGGCTGATTGGGCTGCGATGGCAACTTCCGTCAAAGAACCGAAAGAGAAGCGCAGGCCTCCCGGGCGCCCCCCGGCCGGTACCTGTTCCAAGATCCATTCTCCGCTCCTTGGTCCCAAACTCTTCGAGGAACGCGGCGAGCCGAGAGGGGAGAGA
>JAJEJO010000326.1:0-28773 GCA_020662805.1 Glaucomys volans
AAAAAATGGTACTATAAATTGAAGACTCCTACATACATTAAACTAAACCAGTTCTCTCACCTGAGTTTCATACTGAAGAACCCAGGAGCTACTTAGCTGTTTGATGAAGTCCTCATATTTCATAATTCCAAAACAGAATTCTCCCCTTTCCACTAAAACCAGTTCCTTAATATAACAACTGCCATTTCAAAATACTGTTATCACCATCTATCTGGCTCATTCTTGACCCTTTAAAAAAATCTTCCACTCCAAAAATCAATCACCAGGTTTTCTCTCCAAGTCACACTCCTTCATATTTTTTGAATATAGTAAATTCTCTTCACCTCTACCAGACACCTAGAAGAGACAACCATTACGTCTTTATCATCTTAATGAAATTGGTGGTCTCAGTAAACTTGCATTAGTTTCCTGTTGCCATTGTGGCTTTTAACATCTTAAGATTTGGCTACTGCTTGCTTTTGTACAGCCCATGTATACTTACCAATTTTGCTCTTTCAGCTATACTGAATGATTCCTTGCTGATTTCTTATATCTTCTTTGTATGTCTGGGTGTTATTAAATGTTCAGGTCTCAGCCTATGTCGTTTTTTTGAGGATACTGTCTCCTAATTAGACTAGGTTAGGTCCCCTAACTGATGTTTCCATTGTACTGAATACTATCCTATTAGAACATTTATCACTTTAAATTGTTTCATGTGTCTTCTTTAATAGACTGTAAATATCAAAAACCATCAGAAATATCATGATGGTTTTCTTCTTTCTGCATTCAAGTCCTTAGGACCATGTCCTGCACTTAGGAAGTGCTTAAAACTGAATTAAAACTCCCTTACTCCTAGTTTATTTACAAAATAGAAATCATCTTCTACATTTCTGCCTCGAATTTTAGGTACAGTTTGACCTAAAGACATAGTCATTTACAGTTAGTCAGTCTTTGAGACAACCTTCTTTCATGTGCCCCAGGACCCATGTCCTCACTTTGCCAGGGACCAGCCTGATTCATTTTCCTTTTTCTTCCCTGTAACTTCTATCTTCTTTGAAATCTTTTGAAATCTTTGCTTTTCAACACATATGTACTCAAATATTTCCCCATGATTCTAAGAAGAGAATAAATAACAGCAACAACCAAACTCCAAAATCTTTATTTTAATTACCTCTTGGCTTGAAGCTGCCAGCCTCTATCAACTTTTAAGGGAAGAGACATGTATATATATACATGTGTATGTGTTCATGCATTTCTTCCAACTTATCACCTTCCATGTCTTCAATCATGATACTTCTACAAGTGATGTTGTGATATAAGTTTGGTTTTCTTTTTTCCTTCACTTTTAAAAATTGGTGCATTATAGTTGTACATAGTGATGGGATTGTTGTTACATATTCATGAATGCACACAATATAACAACATAATTTAAATTTGATTTTCATTCATGACTCTAAATTCTCATAGTCCTTGTTACTTACTAAATTACTAGTGCAAAAGGCATATCCTTTTTAAGACTCCATCACCTATGCTCATTACTAAGTGAATAGAGTGATAAACATATCTTCTGTTTTAAGTATTTGACCTTCTTTGTCCTTGGTTTAGAGCAATGAAAATGAAAGACAGTATTTTGTTATGATGTGGGGAGTTTTAGGCTTCATAAAACAAAGTATCTTATCTTTTATATTCCTTTCCCTTGCTCCTTTTTCTCTCCAAGACAGGCCACAGAAACTAGAATTTCTCTTCAGTGAAGGTGGGCCATAGAAACAAATCTTCCTTACGTTTCTGACTTGGAGGTAGCCATAAAGAAATTCTCTGACCTACTATGCTTGATAGCTCAGAAGACCCACATTTCAGAGTCCTCCCCCATACCAGAATAGAAGGAAAGCTACATAGAGGGGCCAAGAATAATCTGAATAGGCATGATTTGCTGGTTTCCCTACTCAGTCTTTTGCATTTGCGCATACCTTTTTTTCTGTCTCATCACATCTCTACACATTTCTACACATGCTTCAATCAGCCTATGGAATGAAGCATCCAATAAAAATTCCAAAGTATGAGGGTTCAGAAAACTTCTGAACTCATTCATCTGCCAGGAGAGTGTTGTGTCCCAATTCCACAGGGATGGAATTTCCTGTGCTCAGGAATCCTCAGACCTTGCCCCATATTCTCTTCTTCTGGGTATGTATTTGAATCTGTTAACATATCCTTTATGATAAACTAGTGAATGTTTCCCTCAGTTCTGTAAGCTGCTCTAGTAAATTAATTGAGCCTAAAGAGGAAGTAGTGGAACCCCAATTTGTAGTCAGTTTGTCAAATGTTCTAGAAGCTTGGACTTGTTCCTGGTGTTAGAAGTGGTGGTAGTCTTGTGGATTCAGCTCTTAACCAGTAAGATCTGACACTATCTCCAGGTACACAGCATTAAAACTGAATTGGATTAGAGGATGTCCAGTTGATGTCCTCTGCAAAACTGACTGCTTGCTTGCTAGTGGGGAGAAGTCCTTGCACATTTTGTGATCACAGAAGTGACTAGTGTGTGCATATCATAGGAGAAATCAAATTTGAGTGTGCTTTTTCAACCTAGTACATGATGCCTTAGAAGATATAAGTGACATTAATTATTAAATGTTTTACGAAGATTATTCTGGTACCATGCAGAGTACAGAATATAAGAAGATCAGATGGTGGGTGAATGTTAGGAGGCCAATGACAAAGCACAGGCTAGAGGTGATGCTTACTAAGATTGGATGCTCCCAGTGAAGGTGCAGAGAAAGTAGATGTATTTGAGACATATCAGAATAATAGCTAACATTTATTAAGACTTACTGTATGTAGCACATTATTCTAAGTACTTTTCATGTACTAACATTTTAAATTCTAACAACCTTATGACATTACTAACCTTATTTCTATACTTTTATAGTTAAGTATATAGAGAGGTGAAAATGGTCCAAGATCATAGAGCTAGTTTGACTGCAGAAGCCTTTACTCATAACCATTATATGACAGAACTCTCTGTGGCAGACTGTAAATGCAAGGTGGGAGAATCTGTCGCAGGAAGGACAGATTTATAGGACCAGAGGATGAGTTTAATTTTGAACAGGTAGAGCTCTACTTGCCTGTACAGAGATCAGGTAATTCAGGAGTTTAAAGTTAAAGTCAGAACTAGAAATATAAATTTGGGAGTCAGCACATAAAAGATAAAACTGTGGTTATGAGGGGTGGGAGTAGGTAGGGAGACATAGGTCAATGGATTCAAGGCGGCAGATAAGTAAAAAGAAAAAGTCTTCAGATCTAACATACATGAGGACTATAGTTAATACTGATTTGTTTAGGGAATTTTTAACAAATGGGAAGATTTTAGTTGCTCTTGCCAAACATACAAAAAAAGGAAAAAAGAAAAAAGACTCATAAAAAGGTAACAATGTGATGGATGGATATATTTGCTTAATTGTAGTAACCATTTTAATATCTTTATGCATTTTGTAACATATTATATGTTAAATATACAAAATTTTTTAAAAAATCATGGTCTTGGATAAACTTGCCTGATGAGAAAATATAAAGTGAAAATAAAAGAAGGTACAGATTACTAAGTAAGTCTTAAGAAAATGCATTTATTGAGTTGAGGTAAAGAAGAAAAGGTTGATAAAGAAGATTTAGAAAAAGTAAACAAGAAAAGGTAATTCCATGGGAGCCAAGTGAAAAGATTATGTCAAGTAAAGAATGGCAAATAAGGGTTAGAAATCATGGTATTTTATTTTTTATCAGGCCAATTTTCAAGCTTAAAAAAGTAGAATGTCCTATAGTTTCAATAATTTTGAATGAAAAATTTTCTTTCATAAATGATAGCTAAGAATAAAAAAACTTACCTTAAAGAATATTCCAAGTTTTTCTAAATCACTTAACTCAAATATTTAAGATCAGTATCAAAAACTTTTTATCATTAAGGAGTTTTTAATTTTTTAGTTTATAGTACAGAAAGCATAAAATAGTTAGCAAAACATATTATTTATATTATATATAAACAGATAACGAAATTATTCTTACCTATATAAAAAAAGATCTTTGGCAAGTCGCTTAGGTCCAATGATTTTGAAGATAATTTCATATGTTTCAAGTGCCTTCCGATGAACTCCACCTGGTAATGCTGGATGTAGACATTGAGCAAGGCGTTTGCCTATGGTCAGCTTCTTGGGTACTACCTGGTACTTTGCATTGTTTTGTAAAACCTTGAAGAAAATGTTTAAATACAGAGGAGAAAAAAATATTTCATTTTATTCCATTTTCTAGCATGTAATAAAAATTGTCACTGTAGGCTTTCATTTTTGTCAGTTACATCAATATATTTTCTATTTGAAATTTAAAATATTTATTAATTTGCTTAAAAATACATAAATCCCACGTTAACAGAAATAACATACCATTAATGAAATAATAATTTCCAAAACAAATTTATAGAGAAGAGGTTATTATATGTAGTGTCTTTGCTATATATTTTAAGACAAATTTCTCTTCTAATAGTATGCTAAGATGCTTGATGCTAAAAGTTATTATAAGACCAAACTGTTCCCATATATCCCTTTTAATACTTAAAAGCATTCTTAGTTAATAACAACAACCATTGTAAAACTTTGGGTCTAAGGTAAGAAAAATTTCATCTGGGTTAAAAAGCAAAAAGTTAAAATGAAAAGCTAAGAGTTGATCAGTAATGCTACTGTAGTAAGTGGGGTTTATACCAGATACATGAAGAAGGATCAATCCAAAGCCAAGCTCCAAGGTCTAAGTAACTACATATAGAGTTTCCTTTGTAAAAAGTACTGAATCATAGCTAAGGCTTACAAAATTTAAAATTCCTTGCTACTATATACAAATCATTTGGAAAGGATACAACAGTTGCAACTTTCCACTTTCACTTTTTCATTTTGTTGCCAGAAACTCCTGAACCATATCTGATGCTCAATTACAAAATTTACTAACCTTCATGGTTAGTATTTACTTCCTAGTATTGTGTTTTTATAAGTAATAACAATGATAATAACTATATTTTTAAATCACTGTTGTATTTTTGAATTAGAATTTCAACAGTACTACACAATATGCATGGAAATAATGAAGTACTATCAAAAATAATGTTTAGTTATGATTGCACATTCTTTATTTCAAGATTTAGAGAAATCCAGTAAGATAAATACAGATTTCTGATTTTTTTACTCTTTTAATGAAATGGACAAGATAAACATACCTTGTTAAGTTTTCCAAGAGCTGATATCAGATCTGCCCATTCACTTGAGTATTCAAAATTCTTCAGTGCTTTGTCAATTGCGGCTACATAGTTTCTGTATTTGGAGTCACTCAATAACTCCACTTCTTCTGTGTTCATCCTCCCACAGTGTTCCACTAAAGACTAGTTCCAAAGTCATGCAAAATCATTACCTATAAAAGAGTTTGCAGGAGGAATCAAGGTTACAAAGCAAATTACTGAAACGGGTTCATATGGTCCTATTGCAAAGGTATTAGCTAACTTTTAAATGTTTCATAAGTTAGAAGTGCTGAAAATTCTGGTCAGCTAGTTCACATGTGATTGAAGTATTCAAAGAAGGCTCAATGATAACTACATGTGCATTCCTTCCTATAGGTAAACTGGAAAAATGCCTGAGAATTTAGGAATACAAAAAAGAAATTTGACAACATTTATTCCAATTTAGAAATCATGTTATTTCTGTCACATTTGTTGAATAAAACATTTCTTATACTTTGTCTTGATGTTAAAATTAAGTAAGACTTGATACACTGGAAACATCAAGGACATGGGAGGGATGACAATTTTGAAGATCATTTTCCTTTGAGTAAAATTAACAATAATATGTGGTGGTTTAAAAATATGTCCACAGAATATTTGATATTCCTTTAAAACATCGTGACTCAATTTTAATTAAAAGAATAAAGAAGAAGAGACAATGGATGTTAACCAATAGGCAATATAGGCACTTCAGTTTCCCTTTTGTGTGTGTTTGAATCTAGGGTCTGTCCCATATTAGGCAAGTGCTCTGCTACTGAGCTACATTCCTAGACCTTCAGTTTCCTGTTTAATCTCTCTCATATCACTGGTTGTGGGCCAAACCAGCTGCCATATCATGAAGACCCCTCAAGGAACTCTATGTAGAGGTCCCTGTGGTGAGGAATCAAGGTTTTGTCACAGTCCATGTGAGCCAGTCATCTTAGAAGCAGATCCTCCAACCCCAGCCAAACCTTGATTTGACTCCGCACCCAACAGACTCCTTGAATGCCACTTATTAAGAGACCCCAAAATCAGAAGTGCATAGCTAAGTTTCTCAGATACATGACTAACAGAAAGTTCTGTTTTAGGCTACTAGGTTTAGGGTTAAAATGTTGCACAGCAATAGATAATTAACATAACAGTAACAAGGACTTAACTGAGGCTTAACTGAAAAATCAATGTGGTTTCTCCTCCACATTCTTTGTATTCTGACTTCTAAACACCTGTACCTTTCCCAAAGGCTATGTTCATGGATGTGTAGGGAGATCTGAAAATGAACCTTGCAGATACCAACACAATTCCCACTGAGGTGAAAATAATCTTTTGAACAAGAGTTTTAAGATAACTGGATGTTCCATGCTTAAAAAATGAATTCGACTCACTTGTACAAAAATAAACTTAAAATGGATCACAGATCTGAATGTACCAATTAGAGCTATGAAACTCCTAAAAGAATATGTAAGAGTTAATCTTAGGGATAGGTAAAGTCTTCTTAGAAACACAAGCAACAAAAGAAAACTTCTAAAACTAATAAATGAATTCAGCAAAGTAGCAGGATATAAAATCAAAACTCATAAATCTAATGCATTTCTATTCATAAGTGATTAATACTCTGAAAGAGAAATTAGGAAATCTACTCCATTCACAACTGCCTCAAAAAAAAAAAAAATACTTGGGAATCAATCTAACAAGAGAGGTGAAAGACCTCTACAATGAAAACTACAGAACACTAAAGAAAGAAACTGAAGAAGATCAAACGATCTCCCATGTTCTTGGACAGGTAGAATTAATATTGTCAAAATAGCCATACTACTAAAAGCGCTATGCAGATTCAATGCAATTCCAATTAAAATCCCAATGACATATCTCACAGAAATAGAGAAAGCAATCATGAAATTCATTTGGAAAAATAAGAGACCCAGAAGAGCCAAAGCAATCCTGAGCAGGAAGAGTGAAACAGGAGGTATTTCAATACTAGATCTTAAACTATTCTACAGAGCAACAGTAACAAAAATGTCATGGGGTTGGCACCAAATGTACAGGTAGATCAATGGTACAGAATAGAAGACACAGAGACAAATCCACATAAATACAGTTATCTCATACTAGGCAAAGGTGCCAAAAATATACAATGCAAAAAAGATAGCAATGGAAAAAAGATTGTGAACATCATTACCCCATGTACCTGTATGATTACATGAACAAATGGTGCTGGAAAAACTGGAAATTCATATGCAGCAAAATGAAATTAAACCCCTCTCACCCTGCACAAAACTCAACTCAAAATGGATCAAGGACCTAGGAATTAGAACAGAGACCCTGCACCAAAGAAGAAAAAGTAGGCCCAAATCTTCATCATGTTGGCTTAGAACCAGCCTTCTTAACAAGACTGCCAAAGCACAAGAAATAAAAACAAGAATCAATAATGGGGATGGATTCAAACTAAAAAGCTTTTTCTCAGCAAAGGAAACAATCAATAATGTGAAGAGAGAGCCTACAGAGCGGGAGAAAATCCTTATCACAAGTACTTCAAATAGAGTACTAATCTCCAGAATTTATAAAGAACTCAAAAAACTTAACACCAAAAAGCACAAATACCTCAATCAATAAATGGACTAAAGAACTGAGCAGACATTTGACAGAAGATACACAAGGAATCAACAGATACATGAAAATGTTCAACATCTCTAGTAATTAGAGAAATACAAATTGAAACTACCCTCAGATTTCATCTCAACCCAATTAGAGTGACTGTTATCAAGAATATAAGCAATAATAGGTGTTGGTGAGAATGTGGGGAAAAAGGTACACTCATACATTGTTGGTGGGATTGCGATTTGGTGCAGCCACTCTGGAAAGCAGTGTGGAGATTCCTCAGAAAACATGGAATGGACCCAGCTATCCCACTCCTTGGTTTATACCCAAAGGACTTAAAATTAGCATACTACAGTGACTCAGTCACATCAATGTTTATAGCAGCTCAATTCACAATAGCTAAGCTATGTAACCAACGTTGGTGCCCTTCAACAGATGAATGAATAAAGAAACTGTGGTACATATACATAATAGAATATTATTCAGCCATAAGGAAGAATAAAATTACAGCATGTGCAGGTAAATGGATGGAGTTGAAGAATATCATGCTAAGTGAAATAAGTCAATTCCAAAAAGCCAAAGGCTGAATGTTTTCTCTGATAAGTGGATGCTGATACATAATGGGGATTTAAGAAGGATAAGAGAAGAATGGAGGAAAGTTGGATTATGTAGAGGGAAATGAGGGGCCGGGTGGGGGCAGAGGTGAAGGAAAGATGGTGGAATGAACAAACATCATTATCCTATGTACATGTATGATTACATGAGTGGTGTGACTCTACATCATGTACAACCAAGAAATGAAAAGTTGTACTCCATTTGTGTACAATGAATCAAAATGCATTCTACTGTCATGTATAACTAAATAGAACAAACAATAAAAAAGAATATAATATAAATTAGACTTCATCAAATTAGGGCTTCTGTGCTAAAAAGGATACCGCCAAGAAAGTGAAAAGACACCTGAAAGGAGAAAATATATCTCCCACATATCTGACAAGGTACTTGAATTAGATATATAAGGAACTTTCCCCAAGTCAATGCTAAAAGGACAAATAATTTTAAAATGGGCAAAGGTTATGAATAGATATTTTAACAAAGAAAATACACAAATGCTCAGTAAGAACAAGAAGTAACATCATCATCAATTATCAGGGATATGCCAATCCAAACTGTGAGATATTTCACACCCCCTAGGAGGCAATAATAATAATGATGCTGATGATAATAATAATAACAATAATAAACAATAACAAGTGTTGGTCAAGATATTGGGAAACTGGAACACTCATAAACTTCTGGAGTGAGTACTAATGGGTGCAGCTACTTGGAAAACCAGTGTGAAAGTTCTCAAAAGGTTAAACATAAAATTATCACAAGACTCAGCAATTCTTCTGCTAGGTAAGGTATAGATCCACACACCCAATGAAAACATATGTCTGCTCAAGAATCTTCACATGAATGTTCACACTAGAATTATTCATGATAGCCCAAAGGGAAAAATAATCCAAATATCTATCAACTGACACATGGATAAATAAACTGTTCCTTTGCCAGTTTATGGTTTCTGTCACTTTTAAAAACTAGATTTAACCATAAACAAAACACATTCAGAGAAATACATGTTTCACATATAAAAGACTGGCATACTAAAACAAAGCCAAAACTCTGGTAACTAATAAATAGTGACATATGGAATGAAGGCTAGAATGAATACAAAACAACATATTTCTAGTTTTGTTTCTGAGAAATCAGAAGAACAGCCAAGTTAAACTCAGGGGAAATGATTGGATTTTTTCTATGTATGTGAAATTAGTTATATAAAATTATGCTAAATACTAGTCAATAAACCTAAAAATGTAGTGTTCTGCTAGTTGATGGAGTAAAGTCCATGCATAAGTTTTACAGACAGGGATAATTTTTTCTTCATTTCTTAGCAAAATTTCTAGAATAAGATATAACATTCAATTTGAATATATACAATACTTGGTGCATGAAGATTAATCTGAAAATAACTTTAGTAATAATTTCTACTAGTGAAAATAGGGAACTGGGTGTAATAGCACACACCTGTAATCCCAGTGACATGGGAGGCTGAGATAGGAGGATTGCAAGTTCAAGGCCAGCCTCCACAATTTAGTGAGGCCCTAAGCTATTTAGCAAGAACTTTTCTCAAAATAAAAAATAAAAAAATAAAAAGGGCTTGGAATGTAGCAGCTCAGTGGTTAAGTGCCACTGGGTTCAATCTCCCAGCCACCCCAACCCCGCAAAAGAAAAAAAATTGAGTTCACACTATTATATCCATGGACATATCCTTTACGCAAATTTTTTAATTTGGTGTACAAAAGTCAACCAATAATGACCAGCAAGGTTTATGGAGTTTATAACTACTGAATGTTTCCATGGGTATAAAGTTGAGTGAGGCCAGAAATTTGAATTAGGTTACTAATTATTTAATCAATAATTCTAAATATTTAAATATGATTAAAAAGAGTTCCTACAGTTCAGGATAAATATTACTCTCAGAATATTAAAAGTAAAATCTTATGAAAAGAGGTGAAAAATGAGAAACAACATTCTGTTGAAGATTAGCGGAGCTGCAACATAAATATGTGCATATATTAAAAAACAAGATATATATGTGCATAAATTTGTGTGTATTTATGTGTGTGTGTGTGTGTGTGTGTGTGTTTGTGTGTATGTGTATGTATATACATAGATAGGAGAAAGGATAGCGACCAGAGCTTGGGACTAAAATTTTGCTTATGCTTCCCTAGTGATTTTAATGCAAATAAAATGCTTCCTCATATATCAGAAGATAAAGAGATGTATCATCTTTTAACTTTTCATCTAATATATATTAGAAATTCCCATTCTGAGGCATTTTTCTCTCCATATTTTATTGTAAAATGGCTTAGATCAGTACTTCTCAAACGATCTGTAGTGAAGGAGTAGTTTTTTCTCCTATAATCCATTATCGACTGTACTTTTCTAAAATGTAAAACTACATATGTAGTTGTTGCAGCACAAATCTTCTTGCCAACAAGATTTCTAACTGTTTCCTTTCACCTCTGAGTTCAACTCATCATGTTCTGCTAACAAAAAGTTTGTGAAGTGGCCACATACTACTCTTTGAACCACTGGTTTAGATCATAATGCAAATATAACATTTCCCATATTGTATCAAGAAAACTTTATACCATGACTCTTCTGAAGAAAAGTCATGGACTACAGAAAAAAATATGAAACAATAAAAGTGTGTTTCGTAGAAACCCCAGGCCATAAAAAGGTAGTAAAAAATAGATGTTCCAAGCACTAGAGTTGAAGTCAAGCTAGTCTGAGTAAAATTGTAGTTCTAATGTTTACTTAGTAGGTATATGAACCTGAACAAAGTGCTTAAGTTTCTCAAGCCTTTGTTTCCTCATCTGTAAAATAAGGTAAGACTAGCCTCAATGGTTCAGAATTAAATAAGTAACATGTTGAAGTTATCAGAGTGCTCAGCACATAAAAAAATGCTCAAAAACCATTATTGTCAACATTATTTCTCATGAAATCAAAGAGATAACAAGCAAGTATGTTAATTTTGAGAGCAAGTACATTATAATTAAGCATCAGCTGTGGCTCTGAACTTGGTAGCAAATTAGAAAACTGGACTGACTCTATGTCAAATGATTTCCTGAATGTAAATTAAAATGTAGTGTTACTGCCAAATATGCTATCATACAACTTTATTAGATTATATATACAGTTGGTTTTCTACATCTGTGAGTTCTGCATTCATGGAACCCAACTATGGTTGAAAATATCTACAAAAAATGCATATTTACCAAATACACACAAAACTTTTTTTGGGGGGGAGATTGAACTCAGGCCTCTCTTATGCAGAGTATATGCTCTATCACTGAGCTATATACCACCAGCCTCCTGCAGACATTTTTTTCTTGTCATGATTCCCTAATAATGTAGGAATTATTTTATATATGATATTTCACATTATATTAGGTACTATAAATAACCTAGAAAGGATGAAAAGTTACAACAGGTGTAGGCTGTATATAATATCTTTTTACATAAGGGACTTGATTATCTGCATTTTGGTATGGGGTGACTCCTGGATCCAATACCCTACATATACCAAGGAACAACTGCATTTAACAAACATATTTGATGAGTTTTGACTAATGCATGCACCCATAAAACCATCACTACAATCAAGATTCCTCACCACACTTATGGTACAGAACATTTTTGTGATCCTAAATACTATTGAACATTTCCATCACTTCCATCAAATGAAACTAAAATAAAGTCTCAAATTTACTTCCCAAGAGGTAAAACAAACTGCTTAATATAACTACATGCTATAGTTTGAATATCTCCACCCAAATTCATGTTGAAATTTAATCCCCACCCTGAAGTATAAGAGGTAGAACCAGGTGGGACCATTAAGAGGTTTTTAGCTCATTGGGACTCTGCCTTCATAGATGGATTAATTCATTCATGGGTTAATGGGTTATCTCCAGAGTGGGTCTGTTATAAAAACCAGTTTGGTTCTCTCATTTACATGACCCTCTCACCATCTGATTCCCTGGTTGTCTAAAGATTTGTGCTGCAGCAACTAAGTATGTAGTTTTACATTTTAGAAAAATACAGTCAATAATGGATTATAGGAGAAAAAACTACTCCTTCACTACAGATCGTTTGAGAAGTACTGATCTAAATCATTTTACAAGTCTTGCCTGCAATAACTTCACCACATGTGACTCCTTGACTTTGAACTTCTCAGCATCCAGAACCATGAGCTGAAGGAAACTTTATTCTTTATAAATTATGTACTGTCTGGGATCCTAATTAGAATAAGATATATTCCATATTTTCATAAATGTATCAAAATAAATTCTACTGTCATTTGTAACTAAAAAGAATAAAATAAATAAATTATTCAGTGTATGGTATTCAACTATAGCAACATAAAATGGATTAAGACAAGGAAACTTGAAATAAATAAAAAATTGTAATTTGTTTTTTCTTAACATGAAACAAGTAAATCAAAATGGCATTTGCAATCTTTCTTCCAGGAGCCATTAATAGCTTTTCTGACTTCATCTATAGATCCAGTTTATAATTTAGTTGTACTTCGTTCTTTCAGACTTATAACTCTGCTAAAGGGGTATGAATTTTCATAAAACATGATTTATGCAGTGTTGTAGCTCTCAAACACAAAAACAAAGCGAAATAGCTATTTATAGAAAAATAAAAAGTCACATATTTCTCTGGGCAAATCAGGCCCTATGAAAATTATCAGGCAGTACAGATTTGTTTCCACTTGATGGTGTAAAAAGATGAAATTTAATTATGAAATACTGTGTCAGAGCATTTGAATTTCAGAAGGTTTTGCTTAAATGATTACACACTTATTTCATAAGTGGCACACAAAGACACTTTGGTTATTCTGTCACCAGCTGAATGCTCCTCTTCCCTTTCTTCTTTGCCATGAAAGAGAGGAAGAATGAAGAAAGAAATAGTCACTAATTAATCAATATAAAGATATATCTAGGAAGGAAGTGTTTTTGTCACATCCCCAAAGTATAAATGAATGCAGTACCACCCAGTACTGAGCAACAAGGAAAAAATTCCGCTTGTTGATTATGAAAAAGAAGAAAAAAGCTATACATTAGGTAGATGTTCTTTCCAAATGCTTTTGACTAAATGAAAAATCATCATTCAGTAATTGTTACTATCTGACAAGTAAATGTGAGTTTACTTGTTATTAAATCTATTTCATTTTGTTTAAAAGTTCTGAGTTCAATATTGATACTGTCAGTAAACAATCTGTAGCAAATCACATATTTAACCAACTTATAAAGCAGGTTACTCCAGAAAACTGGAAACTTTCCTGAAGGGTTAAAAATATGAATAAAAACAAGAGAAATCAGGTTATTTATGGCATCCACTATAAGCCTGATGCCATGTACTTTTGAATCCAATTTTTCATACCATTCCCTTACTGCTGCCTCAAACCTTCAAATGGTATAGACTGTAGGAAACTCCAGATATATTATCAAAAGTTCTTCAGCCTTTTCTTTCATGTCTTGTCACCTTCTACTCCTAATCATCTTCCATGGATGCAGAAGTAGAAGCATCTTAGTTTACCTCAGTATGCTTATGAAATGCCAGGTGATATTCAAGTTCTTTGCATATTTTAATCCATTTTATCCTATCTGATGCTATATGGTAGTAACTATTAGTATTCACATTTACAGATAAGGAAACGGAAGCATAGAAATTCATGAAGCAGCAACTAAATGCCAGAGCTACAGATTCAATTCAACCACTTTGGCTTTAGAGTACTAATGCTTAACCATTGTTCTTCACTTTGTTGGGGTTTGCCTTTCTCCTTAAATCCTTCCTATTTCAGAGTTCAAAAGAAAAGTATTTTCATTATTCGAACATACTTACCTGTCAGAAAATGCCCCAATCCTGTTCTTGCTCAATTATATGCTTTTTCCATGCCGGGAACGGAACAACTGAACATTGGAGAAAAATCACATCACCAGGCTGACAGGCTGTACTTAAACTAAGAAACAAATCTCAAACAGGGGCTCATCATTGTCCTAACCCACTGTTTCCGTAGCAAATTTACCTTTCTGACAATTATTTCATACCTTCTCTTCTCAAAACTCTCTCCATCACTGCTAAAGATCTAGCCTCAAACACGAGAGCTGGGTATAGTGACACACTATAGTCCAAGCTACTGAGGCAGAGGATCATTTGAGTCTAGGAGTTCAAGGCCAGCCTAGGCAACACAGTGTGATCTCTTCTCCAAAGGAAAAAAAAACCAAAAAAACAAAATATAATTAAAGAAACAGAAGCCAAAAGAATGTTCTTACTTTCCCGCCAGTAAGTCTACAGCCTATCCTCACTTATATACCCATATTCTCTACTTTACTTCCTCATGTGAGGAATAAAGGATCCTCCTCCGGATGAAGACCTACCCTTTGCTGTGTTCTGGAGCTCATCACCTCTTGCCTTTCCAGGGACTCCTCATTAGCTCACTCTTCTTCAATATCAGTTTCTCACTCTCTATAGTCTACTATTCCTTATCACCCTGCATATAAGTCCTAGAACTTCCCAAGTGAAAAACCAAAATCCCATAGCCTTTGACTCCCCCAGGCTCTCTACCAACCCATTTCTCTCTTCAATCACAGTAAAACTTCTTGAAAGATTTCTCTATACTCTTTCATTTCCTTGTCTCCTATTTATTCTTCAGTCAGCTAAAAAATGCCTTATGGTACTATCATTCCAGGACACCACATGCATAAAGGCCACCAGTGATCTGTGTTAGCCAAAGCCAACAGTCAGTTCTACAGTGCTTCATCTTACCCCTCAGCAGTATTCAACACTTTGTTCTTGGCTTCCAGGTCTCTTCATTCTCAAGGTGTGTTCCTATCTTTTAGCCACTCTTGCAGTCTATGTTGGCTCTTCTATTCAGTTTGAAATGCTGAAGTACTTCAGGCTCAGTCAACAATCCTCCTTTCTTCTCTCCCCACAGGTTATTTCCTCCAGTTATAACTTTAAACAGCATCTATTAACTGATGTGTGCTAAACTTAAAACCACCACTTTTCCTCTTCTATTATTCTAACCAATTAAAGCTGACTTTAGCATGCTATTAAATTTCACTTCTATTCCTAAGCTTCTATAATCCATCTTCCACAGAGAAATCAAAGATTCTTTAAAATCATATGCTGTCATTCCTTTGTTCAACCCTGTCATTGGCTTTCCTCTGAGCTTAGGCTATCCAACCTCAAACACACCAAAAATTCTGTATTGTAGGCATTTTATACTTGCTATCCTCTATAGAATTTAGGTCAATTCTTTATATGACAAATTTATTCCCATACTCTAGTAATAACAAAACCTCAGAGAAGCCTTTTCTGATCAGCCTAAGCAACTTGAACCAGTACACTCTTATCATCTATCTAAAATATGTGATTTCCTTGCTTGCTCTTGTTACATTCTGAAATTGTCCTGTGTGTTTACTATCATCTCTTACTGGAATGCAAAGGCTATGAGGTCAGGAGCTTTAGTTCATTCTTGAATCAGTAGTCCCATAACAGTGGCTGATACTCAAAGGCCCTCAAATATATAAATATATATATATATATATACACACACACACACACACACACACACACACACACATATATTTTCTTTTTTCTTTTTTGCTGTACTAAGGATTAAATCCAGAGCCTTAAGCATGCTAGGAAAATATTTTACCTCTGAGTTACACTTTCAGCTCTTTTAAAATTTTATTTTCAAACAGGTCTCACCAAGTTGCTTAGGCTGGCCTTAAATTTTCTATCCTCCTGCCTCAGCCCTCCAAGTAGCTGGGATAACAGGCACAGCCACCACATTTGGCTCTTCAAATATATTTTGGATAATCTGTTAATGCCAACACAGTTCACAAACCATTTTGATTTGTTTTCTCAGAGAAAAACTTGGTAGAAAAAAAAGCATACTGCTATTACTCTTCTTAACCATTGTAGCCACACTTGACCTCACTCCCTTATTAGACTACATTCATATGACTTTTCGGTACTTTAAAAAACTAACAGAATCATCTAAGAACACCTGTAAAAATGTGCTATACTCAGTTACTTAAAGCCAAAAAAAGGGATCTATTTTCTTAAGCAAAACCATGTAAATGTGAAGGATGTCATTCTGAATTTTGTGAAATAAGGTATATTATGAAGTGTGATACACCCATTATTGTATAACACATATTAATTTTAAAATTATATGCAAATCTCAGAAAAATTTTAAAGTTTAGTGTGTTTTTATTTCTAATTGATAACAATTGTGCATATTTATGTGGTACAGTGATATTTCAATACATAAATACAATGTGTAATAATCATATTAGGGTAATTGCCATATCTATCACTTAAAACATTTATCATTTTTTTGTGTTAGGAATGTTCAAAATCTTCTCTACTAGTTACCTTGCAAAACATAATTAATTGTTAAGTATAATTAACCTACTGTGCTACAGAATATTAGAAATTATTTTCCCTATCCATTTGCAGCCCTGTACCTGCTTACCTGCTAGTCATCCCCTTTACTACTCTGACCCCTGCCATTCCCTCCACCTCTGGAAACTACTATTCTACTCTTGACTTCCATAAAATCAACTTTTTCTTAGCTTCCACATGTAAGTGAGAACATGTGGTACTTGTCTTTCTCTGCTTAATTCACATACTATCTCTCAGGCTCATCCATGCTGCAGTGACAAGATTTTCTATGGCTGAATTAATTCCACTGTGTATGTCTACCACATTTTCTTTATCCATTTTTCAGTCAGTGGACACCTAGGTTGATTCCTTTATCCTCTTATTATGAATAGTGCTGCAATAAACATGAAAATTCAGATATTTCTTTGATATACTGAGCTCCTTTCCTTTCAATATATTGCAAATAGTGAGAATGCTGCATGATATGGTGAATCTATTTTTAGTTTATTTTTAAAGATCTCTATACTGCTATCTATAGGGGCTGTACTAATTAATGTTCCCAGCAACAACATACAAGGGCTCCCTTTTTCCATACATTTACCAGCATTTGTTATTTTTTGTCTTTTTGATAGTAACTATTCTAATTAGGGTGAGATGACATCTCACTGTGGGTTCAATTTGCATTTCCCTGATGATTAGTGATGTTGGCCACTTTTTTCACATACATTTTGGCCATTTAATTTATCCTCTTTTGATAAATATTTATTTAGATCTTTTTTTTTGTACCAGGAATGGATCCCAGGGATCCTTAACAACTGAGTCACATTCCCAGCTCTTTATAATATTTATTTTTATTTTTATTTATTTTTAAATTTGTTCTTTTTAGTTATACAGGACAGTAGAATGTATTTTGACATATCGCAGAAACATAGAGTATAACTTCCCATTCTTGTGGTTTTACTACAGAGCTATAGTAACAAAAATGGCATGACATTGGCACCAAAACAGATGTGAAGACCAATGGAACAGAATAGAGACACAAGACAAACCACATAAAAACAGTTATCTCATACTCGACAAGAGCGCCAAAAACATACACTGGAGAAAGGAGAGTCTCTTCCACAAATGGTGCTGGGAGAACTGAAGATCCATATGTAATAAAATGAAATTAGACCCCTACCTGTCACTCTGCACAAAACTCAACTCAAAGTGGATCAAGGACCTAGGCATTAGACCAGAGACTCTTCACATACCAGAAGAAAAAGTAGGCCAAATTTCCATCTTGTCAGCTTAAGAATTGAAATCCTCAACAAGACTCCTAAAGTGCAAGAAGTAAAATCAAGAATCAATAAATGGGGCTGGGAATATACCTCAGTTTGTAGAGTGCTTGCCTGTCAAGCACAAGGTCCCTAGCACTGCCAATCAATCAATCAATCAATACATGAGATTTTATCAAACTAAAAAAGCTTCTTCATAGTAAAGGAAATAATCAAGAACCTGAAGAGAGAGCCTACAGAATGGGAGGAAACCTTTGCCATCTGCACCTCAGAGCGTTTATCTCCAGGATATATAAAGAACTCAAAAAACACCAAAAAACAAACAAACAAAAAAACACCACACAAACAAAACAGAAAACAAATAACCCAATCAATACGTGGGCAAAGGAACTGAACAGACACTTCACAGAAGAAATATGAATGGTCGATTGCTTGTAGATCGACTTCTGTGAAGTGTCTGTTCATTTCCTTGGCCCATTTATAGATTGGGTTATTTGTATTCTTGGGGTAAAGTTTTTTGAGTACTTGGTAGATTCTGGAGATTAGTGCTCTGTCGTGTGTGTGGCAAAGATTTTCTCCCACTCTGAAGGCTCTCTCTTCACATTGCTGATTGTTTCCTTTGCTGAGAAAAAACTTTTTAGTTTGAATCTATCCCAATCATTGATTCCTGCTTTTATTTCTTGCGCTTTGGGAGTCATGTTAAGGAAATCTGGTCCTAGGCCAACATGATGAAGATTGGGACCTACTTTTTCTTCTATTAGCTGCAGAGTCTCTGGCCTAATTCCTAGGTCTTTGATCCATTTTGAGTTGAGTTTTGTGCAGGATGAGAGATAGGAGTTTAGTTTCATTTTGCTGCGTATGGATTTCCAGTTTTCCCAGCACCATTTGTTGAAGAGGCTATCTTTTCTCCATTGTATGTTTTTGGAGCCTTTGTCTGGTATGAGAAAACTGTATTTATGTGGGTTTGTCTGTGTGTACTCTATTCTGTACCATTCATCTACCTGCCTATTATGTTGCCAATACCAGGCCGTTTTTGTTACTATTGCTTTGTAATATAGTTGAAGGTCTGGTATTGTGATATCTCCTGCTTCACTCTTCTTGCTAAGAATTGCTTTAGCAATTCTGGGTCTCTTATTCCTCCAAATGAATTTCATGATTGCTTGCTCTATTTCTATGAGGTCCGTCATTGGGATTTTAATTGGAATCGCATTGAATTTGTATAGCACTTTTGGTAGTATGGCCAAAAGTTAATTCTTTTAATTAAATTAATATGTACAATTAATTTATATGGCCATAATTAATATGGCCAATATTAATTCTGCCTATCCAATAACATGGGAGATCTTTCCATCTTCTAAGATTTTCTTTAATTTCTTTCTTTAATGTTCTGTAGTTCTCATTGTAGAGATCTTTCACCTGTTTTGTTAGATTGATTCATACATTGCTGGTGGGGTTGCAAATTGGTGCAGCCACTCTGGAAAGCAGTATGGAGATTCCTTCGAAAACTCGGAATGGAACAACCATTTGACCCAGCTATCTCTCTCCTTGGCCTATACCCAAAGGACTTAAAATCTGCATACTACAGTGATGCAGCCACATCAATGTTTATAGCAGCCCAATTCACTATAGCTAGATTATGGAACCAACTTAGATGCCCTTCAATAGATAAATGGATAAAGAAACTATGGTATATATACACAGTGGAATATTATTCAGCCATAAAGAATAATAAAATTATGACATCTGCAGGCAAATGGATGGAATTGGAGAAGATCATGTTAAGTGAAATAAGCCAATCCCAAAAAACCAAAGGCCGAATCATCTCTCTTATAAGTGGTTGATGACACATAGCGGGGGGTGGGGGAGAGGCTTGGGAAGAATGGAGAAGGGATGGATTGTACAGAAGAAAATGAGGGGAGGGGAGGGGGCAGGGAAGGAAAAACAATAGAATGAAACAAACATCTATGCCGTGTGTATATGTATAAATATGCAAATTGTATGATTCTACTTTGTGTACAACCAGAAAAATGTTAGTTGTACTCCATTTGTGTACAATGGCCTAAAATTAAAAAATAAATTAATTAAAAAAATAAACAAACAAATTAAAAAAAATAAAAAAAGAAATATGAATGGTCAACAAATATAGGAAAAAATTTTCAACATCACTAGCAATTAAAGAAATGCAAATTAAAACTACACTGAGACTCCATCTCACTCCAGTCAGAATAGCAATTATCAAGGATACAAATAAAAATAAATGTTGGGAAGGATGTGGGGAAAAAGGTACACTCATATATTGTTGGTAGGACTCCAAATTGGTGCAACCACTCTGAAGAGCAGTATGGAGATTCCTCAGAAAACCTGGAATGGAACCACCATTTGATCCAGTCATTCCACTCCTTGTCATATAACCAAAGGACTTAAAATTGGCACATAATAGTGACAGAGTCACATCAATGATCATTGGAATGATCGGGAATTTACAATAGCTAAGCTATGGAAACAATCTAGGTGCCCTTCAACTAATGACTGGATTAAAAAAATGTGGTACATATACACAATGGGATATTACTCAGCCATAAAGAAGAACGAAATTATGGCATTTGTAGGTAAATGGATGGAATTGAAGACTATCATGCTAAGTGAAGTAACCTAATCCTCAAAACCCAAAGGCTGAATGTTCTGATATGTGGATGCTGACACACAATAGGCAGGTGGTGGTGGTGGTGTTGGTGGTTCACCAAATTGAACAGGGGGGACTGGGGGAAGGGAGGGGGCATGGGGATGGGAAAGACAGTAGAATGAATTATACATAACTCTCCTATGTTCATACATGAATATATGTCCAGTGTAACTCCACATCATGTATTTTTATTTTGAGACAAGGTCTCACTAAGTTGCTTAGGCCCTCACTAAATTCCTGAGGCTGGCTTTGAACTTGCGATTCTCCTACCTCAGCCTCCTGAGTTGCTGGGATTATAGCTGTGTGCCACTGCACTGGGTTCATTTGTCCATTTTACAATGTGGTTGTTGCCTGTATTCTTAATAAAAGACATTCTAATTGGGGTAAGATGAAATCTTAAGGTGGTTTTGATTTGCATTTCTCTTATAACGAGGGATGTTGAACATTTTTTCATAAATCTGTTGATTGCTTGTAGATCTTCCTTTGTAAAGTGTCTGTTCATTTCCTTGGCCCATTTATTGATTGGGTTATTAGTATTCTTGGTGTAAAGATTTTTGAGCACTTTGTAGATTCTGGAGATTAGTGCTCTATCTGAAGTGTGTGTGGCAAAGATTTTCTCCCACTCTGAAGGCTCTCTCTTCACATTGCTGATTGTTTCCTTTGCTGAGAAAAAGCTTTTTAGTTTGAATCTATCCCAATCATTGATTCCTGCTTTTATTTCTTGTGCTTTGGGAGTCATGTTAAGGAAATCTACATTGCTGGTGGGAGTGCAAGTTGGTGCAGCCACTCTGGAAAGCAGTGTGGAGGTTCCTTAGAAAACTTGGAGTGGATCCACCATTTGACCCAGCTATCCCACTCCTTGGCCTATACCCAAAGGACTTAAAATCAGATTACTACAGTGATGCAGCCACATCAATGTTCATAGCTGCTCAATTTACAATAGCTAGATTGTGGAACCAACCTAGATGTCCTTCAATAGATGAATGGATAAAGAAACTGTGGTATATATACACAATGGAATATTACTCAGCCATAAAGAAGAATAAAATTATGGCATTTGTAGGTAAGTGGATGATGTTGGAGACTATTATGCTAAGTGAGATTAGCCAATCCCAAAAATCCAAAGGCCGAATGGTTTCTCTGATAAGTGAATGATGATGCATAATGTGGGGTGGAATGATGGCAAGAATGGAGAAAGAAGAGAGAGCATAGAAGGAAGGGAGGGGTGGGGTTGAGGTTGGGGGATAAGAATAATAACAGTATGTGTGACAGACATCATTGCCTTGTGTACATGTATGAATGCACAGTAGAGGTGACTCTACTTTGTGTACAACCAGAAAAACAATTGCTGTACTCCATTTGTGTTCAATGAATCAAAAAATTAAATAAATAAATAAATAAGAAGAAAAAAATAAAAAAATAAAATGTGGTTATTTTTGATGTTAAATATCTCATATTTTGAATATTAATCCCTTATCAGATGAATAGTTTGCAATTATTTTCTCTCTCTGTAGTTTAGGAGAATCTATGGAATCTCTTAACCTTATTGTTTCCTTTGCTGTGCAAAAGATTTTTAGTTTGATGTAACATCATCTGTTGGTTTTTGCTTTTTCTGCTTGTGCTTTTGAATTTCCGCTCAAAAAATTCTTGCTCAGGTCATTCCCAAAGGGTTTTTTCTATGTTGTCTCTAGTAGTTTTGTTGTTTGGGGTCTTACTTTTAAATGTTAGATTCATTTTGAGTTGATTTTTTAATGCAGTTTCCTAATATTTTGGGATAATACAATATGATCAATTGGTATTCACCCCAGGGATGCAAGGCTGGTTCAACATACACAAATCAAAAAATGTAATTCACCATATAAATACAATTAAGAACAAGAATCACATGATCATCTCAATAGATACAGAAAACACTTTTGACAAAATCCAACACTCATTGGTGTTAAAGATGTGGGAGAAACTAGGAATAAAGGAACTTACCCCAATATTATAAAGGCTATATATGACAAACCCAAAGCCCAACATCATAATGAATGGAGAAAAATTGAATGCATTTTCTCTAAAATCAGGAACAAGACAAGAATGTCCATTCTCACTATTCTTATAATACAGTTCTTGAAATGCTGCCCAGAGCAATCAGGCAAGAGAAGGAAATTAAAGGAATACAAATAGGAAAAAGTAAAAAATGTGTTTGCTGATAACACAATTCTATATCTAAAAGAGAATCACCCCCCAAAAAAAATCTCCATCAGCAGACTCCAAGAGCTGACAAGTTCAGCAAAGTAGCAGGATACATGATCAACATTTATAAATCAATAGCTTTCTTTTACAATAATGAATCTGCTGAGAAAGAATTCTGGAAAACTATTCCATTAACACCTTTAAAAGAACCTTGGGAATAAATCCAACTAGGAAGGTGAAATATCTCTAAAACGAAAATTATAGAACACTGAAGAAAGAAATTGAAGCAAACCTTATGAGATGGAAAGACCTCCCATGTTCTTGGAGAGTCAGAATTAATATTTTCAAAATGTCATATTACCAAAAGTGTTTTACAGATTCAATGCAATCCCCATTAAATGCCAGAGACATTCTTCACAGAAATGGGGTGGGGGTAGGGCAGAGAAAGAAGACCTAAAATTCATTTGGAAGAATAGAAGACACAGAATAGCCAAAGTAATATTGAGTAAGAAGAGCAACTGAAATAGAACAAATGGAGGCATCACAATACCTAACCTCAAATTATACTATAGAGCTTAGTAACAAAAAATGTATGGTACTGGCATTGAAACAGACATGAAAATAAGTGGAATAGAAGACACAGGAACAAACTCACATAGATACAGTTAACTCCTACTTGATGAAGGTGCCAAAAATACACATTGGAGAGAAAAAAAGGCATTTTTAACAAATGGTGCTTGAAAAATTGGATATCCATATATAGAAGAATCACTATCTCTCACCCAGCACAAAAGTCAAGTCAAAGTGGATCGAAGATCTAGGAATTAGGAGCAGAAATAGTGAAACTGCTAGAAGAAAACATAGGATCAACACTTTGACACACTAGTTCTGGCACTGACTTCCTTAGCAAGACTCCTAAAGCTCAAGAAATAAAGCCAAGAATCAATAAGTGAGACAGCATCAAATTAAAAAGCTTCTGCACAACAAAGGAAACAATGAGAAGACAAAGCCTATAGAAGGGAGAAAAATTTTGCCAGCTACTCCTCTGACAGGTATCTAGAATACACAAACTTAAAAAAAAAAACCCTAACCCCCCCAAAAAAAAACCCCCAAATAACTCAATCAATAAATAGACCAAGAACTATACGGACATTTCTCAAAAGAAATATAAATGACCAACAAATATACAAAAATGTTCAACATACCTAGCAATCAGAGAGATGCAAGTCAAGACTACATTGAGATTTCATCTCACTCCAGTTAGAATGGCAATTATTAAGAATGCAAATAGTAATACATGCTAGCGTGGATGTGGGGGAAAAAGTACACTCATGCTATTGGTAGAACTGCAGATTGGACAACAGTATGGAGATTGCTTGAAAGACTAGGAATGGAATCATCATATGACCAAGCTATCCCACTCCTTGGTATTTATTCAAAAGAACTAAAATCAGCATACTACAGTCATTTGGAACATGAATGTTTACCACAGTGCAATTCCTGCTGCCCAACAACTTTGAGTATTTTGTTTCTTTACTGGCCATTTATTTATCACCTTGGGAAATATGTCCATTCTATTCAAGTCCTTGATCTATTTTAAAATTGGATTTTTGTTGTTGTTATTGGGTTGCAGGAGTTCTTTATATATGGATATTAGCGTCAGATACGATTTGTGAATATCTTCTCCTAATCCATACATTGTCTTTTCACTGTTGTGTCCTTTCATGCACAGAAATTAAGTTTGCTATGGTTCTATTTGTCTATATTTGCTTTTACTGTCATATCCAGGAAATCATCACAGAGCTCAATGTCATGAAAATTTTCCTCTGAGTTTTCTAGTTTCAGGTCTTATGTTTAGCTCTTTAATTCATTTAATTTTTATATATGGTATAAGAGTCCAACTTCAATCTTATGCATGTGGATATCCTGTTTTCCCAATGCTATTTGTTGAAGAGGTTGTTCTTTCCCTGTTGGGTGGACATGCACGCTGTTGAAGACCATGTAACTATATACATTGGAGTTTATTTAGGAGCTCTTTCTTCTATTCCATTCACACTGTTTAGATTTTGGTCACTTTGTAGTATGTTTTTAAAGTCACTTATTGACATCCTATCTTTATTCCTTTGTTTACATCTCAACTTATCTGGCTAGTATCTACTCAGAATTCAGGTCTCAGATTTTATCCACTTAGAGAGATCTGATCTGGTCAGAGGAAATCTTTACCATCATGCCTCAACATTCACATATACACCTCGTTCCTGTGAATGCCCATTAAATATTCTACTTCCTCTGGCATAGAAGTTAACTTTCAATTTATTGCAATTTAATTGTGACTCCCAGGGGTCACATTTCCTATGACAGAAAAGCTTTCACATCCCCAGCTCCTTGAAAAGTACTTGACCCATAATGAATAATTGATAAAAAATTATAAAAACCGAATGACAAAACAGAATATGTTCAGCTGTTAGAAAGGATGAATAAAATCTAAGCATTGGGGCAATCATTAAGAATACAAGCAACAATAAGTGTTGGTGAGGATGTAGGGGAAAAGTACATTGCTGGTGGAACTGCACACTGCTGCAACCACTCTGGAAAGCAGTGTGGAAATTCCTTAGAAAAGGAATGGAATGGAACCACCATTTGACTCAGCTATCCCACTCCTTGGCCTATATCCAAAGGACTTAAAAATCAGCATACTACAGTGATGCAGCCACATCAATCTTATCACATGAATTATTCCCTACTTAAGGTAACAAGTTTAAAATTGAAATAAGTAAATGAATGATGTCCCTAAAGAATGAAGTAGTAGGCTGCGGCTTCAGGTGAGATTTACCCGGGAGCGGAGCTGTTTGCCGGCCCCAGCGGGAATTTGGGCCCGGTCGGCGCCATCCTCCGGATTCCCTGGCGGAGAGACTCCATTTTGACCTATGAGCCCTCGGACCTAAGCCCACCCCTTTCCCCGGGGACACAGCGCTGCAGCTTCAGGAAAGTTGCAATCCCTCTGATTTGCACTACCAGAGGGGAGGATATATGAGCAGCATGGGAAGACACGGGAAGAAAGTGTCCCAAACAAACCTGGATGGTGCATCAGGAGATCCTAAGGACAGCACGGTAGAGGGAATGACAGAAATGGAGTTCAGAATGTTCATAATTAAAATGATCCGAGAAGAGAATGAGGTGACGAGAGAGCAGATTCAGGCTATGAATAATCAACTATTAGAGCAATTTCAGGAAGCAAAAAATCATTTTAATAAAGAGATAGAAGTTCTGAGAAAAAAGCAAACAGAAATCCTTGAAGAAAACAAGGAAATGAAGGAAACAATCAACCAAGTTAAAAACTCAATAGAAAGCATAATTAATAGAATAGATCACTTGGAAGACAGAACCTCAGACAATGAAGACAAAATATTTAATCTTGAAAACAAAGTCGAACAAACAGAGAAGATGGTTAGGAATCATGAACGAACCCTCCAAGAAATATGGGACATCATGAAAAGACTGAATTTAAGAGTTATTGGGATTGAGGAAGGCACAGAGATACAAACCAAGGGTATGAACAATCTGTTCAATGAAATAATATCAGAAAATTTCCCAAATATGATGAATGAGATGGAAAATCAATTACAAGAGGCCTACAGGACACCAAACGCACAGAATTTCAACAGATCCACACCAAGGCACATTATAATGAAAATACCTAACATACAAAACAAAGATAGAATTTTAAAGGCTGTGAGAGAAAAGCAGCAGATTACCTACAGGGGGAAACCAATAGGGATATCAGCAGATTTCTCAGCCCAGACCCTAAAAGCAAGAAGGGCCTGGAACAACATATTTCAAGCTCTGAAAGAAAATGGATGCCAACCAAGAATCTTATATCCAGCAAAACTTACCTTCAGATATGATGACGAAATAAAATCCTTCCATGATAAACAAAAGCTTAAAGAATTCACAAAGAGAAAGCCTGCCCTACAGAACATTCTCAACAAAATATTCGAAGAGGAAGAAATGAAAAATAGCAACCTCGGTCACCATGGGGAGGAACTACCCTAAAGAAAGAGTCCATCAAAGGAGAAACTAAGTTAAGCTAAAAACCCTAAAAAAACTAAAATGACAGGAAATACAAGTCATATCTCAATAATAACCCTGAATGTAAATGGCCTAAACTCATCAATCAAAAGACATAGACTGGCAGACTGGATTAAAAGGAAAGACCCAACGATATGCTGCCTTCAAGAGACTCATCTCATAGAAAAACATGCCCACAGACTAAAGGTGAAAGGTTGGGAAAAAGCATACCATGCACACGGACTGAGCAAAAAAGCTGGGGTTTCCATTCTCATTTCAGACAAAGCAGACTTCAAACCAAAGATAGTCAGAAGGGATAAAGAAGGACATTTCATAGTGCTTAAAGGTAGCATAAATCAACAGGACATAACAATCATAAATATTTATGCACCAAACAATGGCACATCCATGTATGTCAATCAGATCCTTCTCAATTTCAGGAATCAAATAGACCAAAACACAATAATACTCGGAGACTTTAACACTCCTCTCTCACCGTTGGACAGATCTTCCAAACAAAAATTGAATAAAGAAACTATAGGACTCAATGACACAATCGCTAATTTGGACTTAACGGACATATATAGAATATTCCATCCATCAAAAAGCGAATACACATTCTTCTCAGCAGCTCATGGGTCCTTCTCTAAAATAGACCATATGTTATGCCACAAAGCTACTCTTAACAAATACAAAAACATAGAGATACTACCTTGTATACTATCAGATCACAATGGCATGAAATTAGACATCAATGAGAAAGTTAGAAACAGAAACTTCTCCAAGACCTGGAGATTAAATAACATGCTATTGAATGATACATGGATAACAGAAGACATTAGGGGGGAAATTAAAAGATTCTTAGAGGTCAACGAGAATAAAGATACAACATATCGAAATCTCTGGGACACTATGAAAGCAGTGCTAAGAGGAAAGTTCATTGCAGAGAGTGCATTTAATAAAAGAATGAAAAGTCAACAAATCAATGACCTCACATTACAGCTCAAAGCCCTAGAAAAAGAGGAACAGATCATCACCAAAAGTAGTAGAAGACAGGAAATAATCAAAATCAGAGCTGAAATCAACGAAATTGAAACAAAAGAAACAATTCAAAAAATTGACGAAACAAAAAGTTGGTTCTTTGAAAAAATAAACAAAATTGACAAACCCTTAGCCACGTTAACAAAGAGAAGGAGAGAGAAACTCCAAATTACTAAAATCCGTGATGGAAATGGAAATATTACAACAGACACAACTGAAATACAAAACATAATAAGAAGCTACTTTGAAAATTTATACTCCAACAAAATAGAAAACCTGGAAGACATCAACAGGTTCCTAGAGGCATATGAGCCACCCAAACTGAATCTGGAGGACATACACAACTTAAATAGACCAATTTCAAGCAATGAAATAGAGGAAGTCATCAAAAGCCTACCAACAAAGAAAAGTCCGGGACCAGATGGATTCACAGCCGAGTTCTACAAGACCTTCAAAGAAGAGCTTATTCCAATACTCCTCAAAGTATTTCATGAAATAGAGGAGGAGGAAACCCTTCCAAACTCATTCTATGAAGCTAATATCACCCTGATACCAAAACCAGAGAAGGACACATCAAGGAAAGAAAATTTCAGACCCATATCTCTAATGAACATAGATGCAAAAATTCTTAACAAAATTTTAGCGAATCGCATACAAAA
>JAJEJO010000326.1:33773-49584 GCA_020662805.1 Glaucomys volans
ATCTCCCATGTTCTTGGATAGGCAGAATTAATATTGTCAAAATGGCCATACTTCCAAAAATGCTATACAAATTCAATGCAATTCCAATTAAAATCCCAATGATGGACCTTATAGAAATAGAGCAAGCAATCATGAAATTCATATGGAGGAACAAGAGACCCAGAATTGCTAAAGCAATCCTTAGCAAGAAGAGCGAAGCAGGGGGTTTCACAATACCAGACCTCCAACTATACTACAGAGCAATAGTGACAAAAACAGCATGGTATTGGTACCAAAATAGGCAGGTAGATCAATGGTACAGAATAGAGGACACAGAGACAAACCCAAATAAGTACAGGTATCTCATACTTGACAAAGGAGGCAAAAACATGCAATGGAGAAAAGACAGCCTCTTCAACAAATGGTGCTGGGAAAACTGGAAATCCATATGCAGCAAAATGAAACTAAACCCATATCTCTCACCCTGTACAAAACTCAACTCAAAGTGGATCAAGGACCTAGAAATCAGACCAGAGACTCTGCACCTAATAGAAGAGAAAATAGGTCCAAATCTTCATCATGTTGGCCTAGGACCAGATTTCCTTAACATGACTCCCAAAGCGCAAGAAATAAAAGCACGAATCAATGATTGGGATAGAGTCAAACTAAAAAGCTTCTTCTCAGCAAAGGAAACAATCAGCAATGTGAAGAGAGAGCCTTCAGAGTGGGAGAAAATCTTTGCCACACACACTTCGGACAGAGCACTAATCTCCAGAATCTACCAAGTACTCAAAAATCTTTACACCACGAACACCAATAACCCAATCAATAAATGGGCCAAGGAAATGAACAGACACTTTACAGAGGAAGATCTACAAGCAATCAACAGATTTATGAAAAAATGTTCAACATCACTCGTTATAAGAGAAATGCAAATCAAAACCACCTTAAGATTTCATCTTACCCCAATTAGAATGTCTTTTATCAAGAACACAGGCAACAACAGGTGTTGGCGAGGATGTGGGGAAAAGGGTACACTCATACATTGCTGGTGGGAGTGCAAGTTGGTGCAGCCACTCTGGAAAGCAGTGTGGAGATTCCTTAGAAAACTTGGAATGGATCCACCATTTGACCCTGCTATCCCACTCCTTGGCTTATACCCAAAGGACTTAAAATCAGATTGCCTCAGTGATGCAGCCACATCAATGTTCATAGCTGCTCAATTCACAATAGCTAGATTATGGAATCAACCTAGATGCCCTTCAGTAGATGAATGGATAAAGAAACTGTGGTATATATACACAATGGAATATTACTCAGCCATAAAGAAGCATAAAATTATGGTATTTGTAGGTAAATGGATGATGTTGGAAACTCTTATGCTAAGTGAGATCAGCCAATCCCAAAAATCCAAAAGCCGAATGGTCTCTCTGATATATGAATGATGATGCATAATGTGGGGGGGAAAGATGGCAAGAATGGAGGAAAGATAGCTAGCATAGAGGGAAGGGAGGGGTGGGGGTGGGTGGGGGGTAAAATTAATAACAGAATGTGTGACAGATACCATTGCCCTGTGTACATGCATGAATGCACAGATGGTGTGACTCTACCTTGTGTACAAACAGTGAAACAATAGCTGTACTCCATTTGTGTTCAATGAATCAATAAGTAAATAAAAGAATAAATAAAAAAAAACATTAAATTCTTACAACTGGATATCAGAAAAAAAAAAAAAGAATGAAGTAGTAGGGGCTGGGGTTGTGGCTCAGTGGTAGAGTGCTTGCCTAGCACATGTGAGGCACTGGGTTTGATTCTCAGCGCCACATATAAATGAATAAATAAAATAAAGGTCCATCAACAACTAAAAAAATAAAAAAAATGAAGTAGTAACTGTGTAATTTATGACATTTCCTTTCTTAACCTCATAATAACTGAATATTAAGATTATATATTTATTTTCTGGGGGAGGGGGCAGGGGCTTGGGGGGTATCAGGGATTGAACCCGGGGGCACTCTACCACTGAGTCACATCTCCAGCCCTATTTTGCATTTTATTTGGAGACAGGGTCTCACTGAATTGCTTAACATCTTGCTTACCGCTGGCTTGGAACTCGAGATCCTCCTGCCTCAGCGCCCCTGGGGATTACAGGTATGCCCCACGGCGCCCCGCAAAGATCTATATCTTAAGTGCTACATCTGAACTCAGAGACATCCCCTCCCCCACAAAAAAAGCATGGAGACTGTTCATGGAGACTTGAGTTCTTATGACATAGAAGCTAGTGTGCCCCAGAATGGGTGCTGGAAGAGACTTCAAGGTGGAAGCTGCAATGTCTTTTACTTTCATTTCTGTAGTATTCCGCGTATTCAGACAGGCCAGCAGTAATTTTGTGTGGCAAAGGACTACGTAAAGGTATGAATATCAGGAACTGAGGATCATTGGAAGCCAGTGTATGAATGTGACTAAATAATAAGCAGTATGTATTTCTCAACATGCTATATCTATACTACTCATTGTGGTTTTGAAAAGAATATTCAAAGATAGTGAACTGAGACTTCCTCTCAACTGCTGGAACTTGCCAAACAGATGAGCAACCTGCTTTGGAAGTGGATTCTCCAACCCTAAACAAACCTTCAGATGATCCAAGCGCTGGCCAATGTCAGACTGCAGCCTCACAAAAACTCAAGCTAGAACTTCACAACCAAATAACTCCCTCATCCCTTCTAACAAACTGTGAAATAATTGTTTTAAATCACTACAATTTGAGATAATTTGTCTCACAGCAATCCATGAAAAGATTTATTCTCAAATAATACTTTCCTTCGAAAAACTTCTATAACTTAAAAGTCATAAAACAGTAGTTATGAGATTTTGTAAATCTCAAGGCATCAAGTTATAGAACCAGGCAGGCTTGGAGCACAGTGCTTTAAAGACATCAATAAAATGTCAGATGCCATAAAAATGATTATGTTTCAGACTCAGAGGTGAACTCCTAAATGGTGGTAACACTGTATACAATATGCATATCATTTAAATATGTATTTCTTATAAAACAACCAGAGATAAATTTAAATCAAGTACTATATTTTACTTTTTTTCATTAGAAGGAGAAAAACTACTTTTCAGGAAATTTGAGACACAATGTTAAGACACATGTCAATGTATGGAAAAGTCACCGTGCCAGTAAGATCATATAAAAACAAAAAGCATAATCAGTGGTCTGAGCTGGCATTTGTGGTATATAAAAAAATTCTAGAAAATTTGTCTGGAAAATTGGATGAGAATAACATATTCTAATGGTTTCAAATAGCTGATATTTTATAGCACCTTTTCATAAAAGCAACTGAAAACGTAGGGCCATTTTACCTGTATAATTCAAAGGACTAAGACTGCTGTGCTTTTATACTTTTTCTGATTTTCAGTTGTCACTCCTCAATGACATTTTATCTGCCCTGCTTCTATATTTCTACGTTATTTTACAGTAAAGAAACAAACAAAAAAAAATCTACTTGGTTGGGTTAAGGCTCTATTATGAAATCAACAGTATGGATTATAAATGGCTCTTTTCTAACTTCCAGTTTGAAGTCGTATCCCAGAACCTCAGATCAATAGCACTCTAACTTCTGGCTGAGTAGCAAACCATGTGTGTACTGATAAACTTATTATCATCACTCAGGTTTTTTTTTTCTTTAAAACAGTAATACTGTTTGGTATTCAGGAATACTGTTTGCCATTTTTATGGCATTCTAAATGGTCTATTTAACCGAGCTCTGTCATGAACTCAAAATAACAGCAACCTTTAGCTCAAAATCTATACATATGTCTGCAAATAATCATAACTTGGAATACGAGATATACAGTGGAAGTGCAGAAAATTTATATTCCTGCCTAATCAGATGAAATTCCTTCTATAAGAGAGGAAAATTTGTCATTATATCTGAAGAAAAAAGGCTAAAAATGTCTTTGGCGCGATGGAAGTATGAGAACGAGGCTACATAAAACTTAAAGGACCAGAGATTGAAGTAAAGGAGACAGGAGATTCTCTTTATTACCCTCATCTACTCTTATAGGAGCTTTGACAGATAAACATATTAATAGTCCATCACTCCTAAATCAACAGTTGTTACTTCATCAAATAAGATTCCCACTGATTTTGATTTATTCTTTTACATTAGGTTTATTTTATATATAATGCACCCTAATAATAAGATGCTAGTAACAAAAGTAATATTACTAACATTTTTGAAAGATAAACACTTCAGATTCAATACTAACTTTTCAATTTTGTACTGTATTTTTAAAATTAACTCTAGTACACTTTTTTGCGGGGGGGGGGGGGTACTGGGGATTGAACTCAGGGGCACTTGACCACTGAGCCACATCCCCAGCCCTATTTTGTATTTTATTTAGAGATGGTTTCACTGAGTTGCTTAACACCTTGCTTTTGCTGAGGCTGGTTTTGAACTCGTGATCCTCCTGCTTCAGTCTCTGGAGCCACTCTAGTATACTTTAAAATCTGGAATTAAAACTTTATTTCTGGATTCTTGCACACATAAAATTCCAAGGAATTTTCAAAACCTGATTATCTCAAACTTTGGGCTACCAAAAGGATGGCTGATGATTTCATGGGATAAGAGGACTGTGCTAAGTGGTAACTGAGAAAGTTATTCCTTCTTTATTCTTGTTCAATTACTCTGAATAAAAAAAAATGTCTCAAGTTTGGTGCTAGGCTATTACCAACACCACTGAAATTCTGGCTAGTCTCTCTTTTAAAGAACAGAGTCTCAGGTTAGAGCCTTTAGAGAGCAATTGTTTCTAGCTAGAAACTAACAAAGTTTTGTTTTTATTATTTTTACCTACATATCTACCTTCTGTTTATGGCAAATGCTACCTGCTTTTAATTCACAGTTCAAATTTCTTTTAAAAATAATTTTCATAATCACACTGATGTAAGAAAGTGGTACATAGGAAGTATGCAGATATGGCCAAAATTTTGAAGATGGTATGACAATGACTTAAGCTTCACAAATAATTATTCTTTTGGATAACAGTGCTTTCTATGTTCATGCCACTGGTTTAGTTATTGTGAAGGACAAAGAAGGATACCTAAAAATATATAAGAAAGTCAGAAGAGGAGGAAATTATTTCAAAACAAGGTAATTAAAGGATCCACAGAAAAGGTAGTATTTGAGCTAGGACTTAAAAGACAGGTCTAATTTAGATATCATGGTGAAGAGAATTCTAAGAGAGAAAAAGCATAACAATATAGGCCTGGACTGTTGACACATTCCAAATCCTGGTTTTGGTGGTGGTTACATGCTCATGTATATAATGTTAAAACTCATTGAAATTTACCATAAAATGGGTATACACTATTATATCTAAGTTTTTCCTTAATAAATTTGATACTGTCTTTGATGTAAACAATGAAAAGTTATTGAGGTTTCAGGCTTAGAGAGCTTGGAGAGGAGGAGTAAATGCAATAAAGAGAAAAGGGAAATCACAACTTTGAATCAAAAGGATTTATTTTCATATAACAAATTCTCAATAAAAGCTGTTAGCTATTAGTTTTGCAATACAAAAATATTAGCTTTATGCTTCTACATAATAGTTTTATTTCAAGGAGAGAACTTTTAAAACCTGATTTAAAGCTTATCAATTAAAATTAAATGTCATCCCCACCCCTCTCCTAAAACAAACCTATACATTGACAGTACTCACTCCTAATAAAGTAACACAGAGCCTCTACATGGGTTGTATACTAATGGCAACTAAGAGAATTTAGGAAAATAATTTAAGATTGTATTCAACACCAGTATACTGTTTAAAAGTAATTTAGAAATAACTGACTCATAATTTGTTTTAACCTTTAGCTTTTTTGATGGCTTAAGCTTTGAAATTATGTAGTTATTAACTATTAAGCACATTTCATAGTTTTAAGAATTCATAGCTAGAAGGAGAAATCATCGTGATAAAAGTAATGTCATTATCAACAACTCTACTTGTTAGCACCTTAAAATGCCATTCTGAATGAAATCAATAAAATCATAAAAATCAAATTCAAAACATGAATTAATTATAAAGAAAAGCATCAATAGACCAAAAAAGAAGATATTCTTTTGCCATAAAATAAAGTATGAAGACTCATAAGAGACATGTGCATCCTTAATATTTTACCATGGAAAATAGAATTCTTTTGTCATAGCAATGAGTTGCAACTAGATCTTTATGCTCCAGAAAGCTTAAATTGACAACAAAAAGGCATAATGCATGGAATTTTATAATTAAATTATAATTTTATAATCTATAATTTTATAATTGATAGTAGACACAGCTGGAGTACAATGATTTTCAAATTAGTTTTCTATGTAATTATATTCTAAGAGATGTTAGGTGAGAGATGTTAGGTCAGCCATGAGAAAACAGACTTTCTGCCTAGGTAAATTTAGGAAATGGTATAATAACCTTCTGGAGATTATATACATGTAAGCATAGCAGTAAAAGTTTTGAGGAGTCTGCCTTTACAAGCAAATCAAAATTACATTAACTTTAATCCAGTAAGTTCCCAAATCATCTGTCATAGAACATTCTTCAGGGGAAAGAAGCCTATTAATTGCTATGTATCTTGTTCAGGGGAAACATCAGTTTGGAAAATCTTAGTGTTTTCAAATTCTCTTTAATGTCAAAAATGAGGCCTAGCATGTGCAAGGCCCTGGGTTTTATTCTAGTGCATGCAAAACACACACATACGCAACACACACACACACACACACACACAAAGAAAAAAAAAGAAGGTCTACAATGGATTAGGGTATAATGGTAGAAAGCATGAAGTCCTGGGTTCCATCCCAGCATTTCCTCTCCTCCCCCAAAAAGAAAAACCAAGAAATAAAAGCAATCAACAACAGACAAAACTAAGGCCTAGGGAGAACACAGCTGGTTAACAGTATAATGAAGAACTTGAACCTCATCTCTTCATCCTCAGGTCAGAGGTCTTTCCACTTCAACTACAAAATGGGACTCCTTTGCAGAGTCAATGTTAATTGATAACATTAAATTTACATTTAACATTTCAATTATGGCATCATATTTTATGATTTATTAACTAAGGTGTTTTTAATTCTTTCTTCAAAAAATTGGGTACTGAATAATGAAGTCCACCTGGGGATTTATTATTGCTTAGCAATCCTGAGGAATGATTAAGCTTGGTTGAAAGCAATCATTAAAATAAGACACTTGGACAACCTGTGATTGTGACTGACAAAACTTTTGTCAACTTTATCACTGTGTTGCCCATGAAGAAGTGACTTAGTGCATAATGCTGATATGTTAATCATAGAAGGCTATCTTAATATTTACAAAAAAGTTAAAATATAAGAACTTACGTCTGTACTATCAAAAGCCAACAACATCAAAACAGATTTTTTTCCCTCGATAGTTCAGGAATTATGTTTCTTATATTTTGTGGTAACCCAAAATGTTTTTTATTGTTTTAACTACAGTCTCTAAATCAGGCGTTTCTAATCTTTATCTTTCTTATACTTCATAACTCTAAGATAATGTAAGATTAATTAAAACACAACTTAGCTATAAAAAAAAATAGAAAAGAAAAAGAACGAGAGAAAAGAAAGTACACTTGTGAGTCATTCCGGGCCCCTCAGGGTAGAAGAAGGGAAGAGAGGGAACAAATAACTATTGTTATGTTGCAACTTCAAAAGACTTTGGAAATCAAAGGTGATTAATTGTTAACAACTTCCGCAAGACTATTCCGGCTTCCTCTTAATAAACTTCGGTACTCTTTTCTAACCCCTTACTTGGGAACATTGACCATAACTGACATTCATTCGTTCTCCCTACTCAAGAAGACCCACCAGACCAAGTAGACCACAGGATGCCTCGACTCCTCCAACAAAGAGGCTGCTCCGCGCGCTTTTACAGCACAGGTGTGACCTCTACCCCAGCCCTGCGCACAGCTCGGCCCCAGCGCTGAGGCTTGGGTCAGGTCCCCCGACGCCCTGGCCCAGCCTCCGTCACCCCAGCCCTGGGCCACCCTCGCGCCTCCACCTGGCCGCGGCCCTGGGGTCCCTGCGCAGCTCCCGAATCCCCGGAAACCAGAGATCGGGTGGCGGCGTCGCGGCTCCTGGCGGGGCCGCGGCTACATCCCCGACGCCACAGCAGCCAGACACCGCGGAGCATCCCCGCGGCTCTAGAACAAGCCGGGCCGCAGAGGCTGCTGCGGACCGGCAGTCAGCCTCGCGACCGCGCTGGGGGCGGAGACGCTGTTACCTGCCGTGGGCTCGGCCGCTCCCCGCCGGCGCCGCTCTCCTGGCAACCGCGACAGCGACACGGAGGCCCAGAGCCGAGGGGCCTAGTGACAGCTCCCAGCGTGCACCGCGCGCACCCACGCCAGCGTCGACGTTGACGGCCCTCGATCCCGCCCCTGGACCGCTCCTTGCCCGCTGACGCTAGCTGGTGCTACAGCGCCCTCTAGTGTATATTAGGGGGAAGTGGTCACGGGGAGTGGACAGGGAAAGTGGTTAATTTAGCAGGTATTTTTAACTCGCCAGGGCAAGTCCCAATTTGATGGAGAGTTTGAAGGGATTATAGGAATCAAAAACGGATTTTAAGCATTATTTTAATAATTCTTTACGTGGAAGTAGAATTATTGTTCTTTAATAATTTAAAGAATTATGAATATTTTATATGAATAACTTCGGGTTCAGAGGGCCTGCATGAAGTTAGGAGACAAATAGTTGATACTGGGCACTGAGTCTAAAGCCCTTTCAATCATATCAAATTACTCCAAGAGGGACTGCACCTTTTTGCCCATACTGTAGGGGGAAAACAAAGAAAAGAAAGTTTTTACAAATATGTGACTCTCTATATAAAATGTAACAATCTTTTAAACTAATAAAGCGTCAATTATTAAGAACATGCTGTTTTAAAAAAATATGCTGTTCTAAGAATGTTATCTATTTCTTTGTCAATATTTAAGCATTTGACAACCTTGGGGTTAAAGATGGAATAGGATATAAAGCAATTATCATGGATAAAATAGATGAAATAATTGAGAATAGTCAATTTATTTTGCACTGTTTTACTAAATTAATTTATATTTACTAAATTATACTGATGGAACAAGAATTTATGCAGCAACACGGTAAAGTCTAAAACTCCAAATACTGATTTTAGAAAAATTGTCTTAAGCTAGTATCTTTGGAGATTCTAAAGGATTTCTTTAAAAAATTTGATATGCTTCAAGTTTGGTTTGTAGTGATTATGACTTTGAAATGATAAAATGAAATAAGCAGAATTTTCTTTTTCATACAAGCCATCATTGTTTTATTCTTTTAAAATGTGTCCTTTGTTTTTAAAGAAGTTTTTGTAATTCTACCATGATCTTATATTTTTACATTTCTCCATTGTGAGTTTGTACACTATAGCAGATCCTTTATCAAACTTTCAAAAATTAACTTGTAATGAAATTCTGAGTTCTCTGAGCCAGTTTTTACTTCTGCAAAATAGTGGAAATGTGCATCTGGACTTATTCCAGGTTATATGCATGATTAGTCTTGTAATTCAAAATACTACAAACACACTCTTCTACATAGGTAACAGAAAACTTCCTTACATTTTGAAACTGTTTCAATTTTGAAGTTATAGTGTCTGAACTGAGAAGCAATGCCAAGTCAATCTTTGACATTTTTGTTGTCTCAGAGGCTAAGAAAAGACCCTATTTCTTAAAAGGGAGATTAAGGAAGGTGGTTTGGAGTAGGGAATTGGGCTCTTGGATCTCCTGGGGACAGTGCCCTCCAGGAGGGCAATTCATTCCTACCCAGGCTAGTTAGAGTGTGCCCCTGCCACCCACTCAGTCTGATTTTTTGTGATCCTTTCCAGGAAGGCTAACCCGGTGGTGCTTTTAGGAAGTGGAATCTGGCTCTGCTAGATTTTCCCAGCACTCACAGCCTGGGTCAGGTTTTGAAAATGTGCTCCTCCCCCGGAACCCCGCGACCTCGCGGCGGCGCACTCTCCGCCCGGCAGGCGGCGCTGTGGGCAGACGGAGGACGCCAGCCGCGGGATCCCGTCCAGGCGGCTTGAGCTGCCTCGGTTGTCGCTGGCTCTTTGGCCGCACGTGTAACCAGTCCTGGCGCTGGTGGCTTGGGTTCGTGAGAACCCCCGACTCAATTCAGGGCGGACCGGGCGCGGGCGATGGAGGCAAGTGCGGTGGAGACGCGTGTGTTCCTGGAGGTGCGGAGACGTCTGCAGAGCGCGCTGCTGATCGTGGGGTAAGACGGGCTGGGAGTGTTGGCTTCCAGGCGCAGTGCCCAGCTCGCGCTCCTGCCGCCGGGTCCAGCCGCATTCTCCGCCTCCTTCAGAACCACGGATTTTGAGTTTCTTCTTTCTGGTTGTTAGAGCTTCGAGATTACTCAGAGTGAAGTACCACTCCCTCCCCGCGACTGACAGCCGCGGCATCTTTTGGAAGCCTTTTAGAAGTGCAGGGTTTCATCGCCACACCGAATCTGCTGAATGAAAATTTAGACTTTAAAAAGATTTCCTGGATTCAAATGCATGTTGAAGTTTGAGGAACAGTGATGTAAAACACCGTTGCCAGTATCAAGCTTTTCCAATAAAACCATAAAAAAGGGCTGTCTACCCTTATTGAGGATCCTCCATATAATGATCAATTCCAGTGTTGGACTTTCTGTTTTGTAAAAAAACTCGATTTTGGGGTTGTTTGTTTTTTGTTTCTCTTTCTCCAAACTGCCCTATACAGAGGAACGGACACAATCTTTCAATAAACCTATGTTTAGTGAATGACTAAAAGGGATTGCAGACTTTTAGTTGGAGCTCATTCTTTTATTAGTATTCTAAGTTCCAATGAGAAGTCTGCAAACGTATTATTGACTACACTGAGAAGAATTTCTTGGGAAAAAGTTCTCTTATTGTCAGCGATTTTAATGGGTTGTGGTCCCCTCGCCTGTTCCCTTGTAACAACTATTTCAAATAGATTAAGAAACGTTAAAGAATAGCACCTTTCATGGGGATTTTAAAAATATATATTACTAGACAATAAAGGCTTGTTTTTGTTTAAAAGAATCCTGAAATTTTTATGCAGTGCCAAAGGTAGAATTGTCTTAAATCTGTCACTTATCTGGTGTGAAAATTTTGGATTTGGGATGAAAACTGACTTCAAATCCTAGCTTCCTTGTAAGGATAGGCTAACTTAATATGAGTTTCTTCAATTTTAAAATGGGGCTATTAGTACTCTCTGGATTTCTTTCCTTCTTTCTTTCAAAAATCATGAGTTCTGGTTGGGGTGTAGCTCAGTAGTGGTGTACTTGGGCTAGCATGTTGGAGGCTCTGAGTTCAATACCTAGCACTGCAAGAAAAATCTTTATTCTTGCTGAGTAGTTTTCTATCAAATGAATGGTCTACAAATCATTTATGCATTTTCCTATTGCTGGAAGTTTTGCTTATTTCCAAAGTGTGCTCATTTATGAGTACAGCTGCCATAAGATTGTTTTATGACTTTTTATGGACATACATTTTCATTTCTCTTGAATCAATACCTTATAGTAAAATTGCTGAGTCATAGGATAGATGTGGGCATTTCTTTGTGCAACTTTGGAACAGTTCTCCAAAGTGATTATACCGGTTTACACACTCACCTGAGGGGGAGAAAAGAGAAATTGAGCTTCAGTTTTCACATTCTTGTCTGCATTTAGTATTGTCAGTCTTTTGGTTTGAACCATTCTAGTGGGTATAAAGTAGCATCTCATGGTTTTAATTTGCATTTCTCACATGACTAATAATGTTGAGCTCCTTTTCATGTTCTTTTTGGCAATTCACATATTTTCTTTTGTAAATATCTTCTAGTTTTCTTGCATAATTACATGTACTTTACCTGTTGAGCATCTCTGATCTGAAATTCTGCAATCTGGAATTGTCTGATGTCTGAAACTTTTTCATTTTAGTAGATTTTGGATTTTTGGATTACGCATGCTCAACCTGTGGTACTTTTTTTTAAAAAAAAAAAAACAAAGGGTAAATTTATTGAAAATGAAAGTGAAAGTGACACTCCTGTAAAGTAGAGCTGAGTCTGCCCAGCTAGAGAAAATGGCTCAAGGCTACTGTTGGTATCTTGATAAACGGAAAAATTAGTTTTAATGAAGTCTAGTTTATCACTTTTTGTTTAACATTTTTGTTTGTTTGTTTGATACTGGGTGTTGAACCCACGGATGCTTTGCCTCTAAGTTACAGTCCTTTCTTATTTTCTTTTTTGGGACAGGATTTCACTAAGTTGTTGAATCTGTCCTTTGAACTTGTGATCTTCCTGCCTCAGTATCCGGAGTTGCTGGGATTACCTGTGTACACCACCTTGCCTGGCTTTAATAGCATTTTGTAATATCTTAATAAAATGTTTACCTATCTTAAGTTTGTAGAGATTGTTTCTTAAGTTTTTGGGTTTATTATTATTACTATTATTATTATTATTACTATTATTATTATTGCTGTTATTAGGGATGTGGTCATTCTGTGTTGCCCAGGCTGCCTTTGAATTCCAGGCTCAAGTAATCGTCTTGCCTTAGCTTCCCAAGTAACTGAGGCTACAGGCTTGTATATCACTGTGCCTGGCTTACTTTCTAGGAGTTTTATAGTTTCACCTTTTGTATTTTGATCTATGGCATGATGAATTCATTTTTGTATTTGCAGTGAGGTAGGGTAGGGTCAGTGTTTGTTTTCTTCTATATGAATATACCTTCTATATGATGGAATGGTGTTCCGTCACCATTAGTCAAGGAGACCATTATTTCCCTTATTAAAATAGCTTGACACCTTTATCAGAAATCAGTTTACTATACTATTTGCATGGTATGTCTTTTTCTACCCCTTTATGTTTTTTTTGTTGTTGTTGTTGTTTGTTTTTTGTTTTGCTACCAGGGATTGAACCCAGGAGTGCTTAAGCACTGAGCCACATCCATAATCCTTTTTAATTTTTATTTTGAGACAGGTTCTCACTAGGTTTCGTAGGTCCTCACTAAGTTGCTGAGGCTGGCATCAAACTTGCCAGTCTCAGCCTCCTGAACTACTGAGATTGTAGGTGTGCATCACCACACCTGGGTACCCTTTTACTTTTTTTTTTTTTTTTTTTGTGGTGCTGGGGATTGAGCCCAGGGCCTTGTGCTTGCAAGAGAAGCACTCTACTAACTGAGCTATATCCTCAGCCCACACCCTTTTACTTTACGTCTTTTTTAAAAAATATTTTTTTAGTTGTCAATGGACCTTTATTTTATTTATTTATATGCCTTGCTGAGAATAGGACCCAGTGCCTCACACATGCTAGGCAAGTGCTCTACCACTGAGCTATAACCCCAGCTCCTAATCTGTCTTTATATGTAGTTTTTAATTTTTTTCAACTAGCAACCCAAACAGTTGCATGTTTTTTCAAAATGCATTTTGACAATCTCTGCATTTTAATTAGAAATTTTGAGAACAATTATTTCTAATGTGAATATTGATATGATTAATCTTAAAAAAATGCTTCTATCATTTCATCATTATGTATGGTGAAGTAAATTTTTGGTAAATCTGATTGGTAGAGTGCATATTTTCCTACTCATTGTTTACTAGCAGTTTTGATCATGACCAGATATTGCATTTTTCTCTAACAACTTTTTGTACATCCTGAGATGGTAATTCCCCCCTTTTAATCTTTACATCTGTGTAATTTTATTAATAAAATCTATGTCAAACCATTTTGGCATTCTTGGGATAAACTTTGGTTATTCATTTTTAACCTATAGATATTTATTGAGTTCCTACTCTGGTGCCCAAAACTCATATTAAATGTGCTAGGAATACAGCCATGAAAAATAGCAACAGCAAAGACAAAAATATTGGTCTTCATAAAACTTATGGTTTAATGATGGCTGTGGGAGAGAGGTGGGCAGGAAATATACAAAATAAATAAAATATAGACTAATACTGGGTAGAGAAAATACTTGGGAAAAGCATAGCAGAAAAAGAGATACGGAGAAAAAAAATTTGCACCTTTTATTTCAAATGAGAAAGTAACCTTTGAGTAATGAACTGAAAGGGCTGAGGCACAGAACTATGAGATATCTGGTGGGAGACTATTGAAGAATGCCGTGGGAAGGCACCTAAAGAAGGGTCTTTGATGGGCAGGCAAATGTTTAACAACCTACTCTCCAGGAAAACAAAGCAGAAAAGTAAAGGAAGATCTTGATTTGCAGCATTTGTTGATTCCTGTAATGTAAATGCTTTTACCATGAATGACCTTCCGCTTACCAAAGTGAAGTCAGCTGATTTGCAGAATTCCTGGAATTTTAACTACAGGGACTCCAGGGCTTATAGAAACTGAGTCCAGTTTATCACTGGGTCTTACAGGACATTGAAAGGGTAGTTTTAAGCAAGGCGTGAAGCCTGAAAAAATCCAAGAGAATAGTAAGAATGCCTTACTATTGTGTGGACTATATCACAAAAACTAGAATCTCAGAGGAGGGTACTCTCTTAAATACTATGCAATCTGCAAATTAGGAAATATGGTTTTATTTATTTATTGGTACTGGGGATTGAACCCAAGGTCATTTTACCCCTGAGCTACATCCCTAGTCCTTTTTATTTTGAGACAAGTCTTGCTAAGTTGCTGAGGCTGGCCTTGAACTTGCAATCCTCCTGCCTCAGCCTCCTGGGTCACTAGGATTTCAGACTTGTGCCCCCCATGCCCAGCTGGGAAGTATGTTACTAACATTTTATGTTCAGGCCCTCATTCATGTTTTGCCCGTTTTCCATGTAATATCTCTAATAGCAAAAGAATCCAGGTCAGAATCACGTATTGCATTTTCTTGTCATGATTCAGTCTTTTTAAATCTGGAAGAGTTACTCATTATCCTTGACTTTCATATCTTGACACTTTTGATAATTACAGCACAATTGTTTCATAGAATATCCCTCTATTTGAGTTTGTTTCTTCAAGGTTAGATTCTGGTTATGCATCTTTGGCAGGTGTATCCCAGAAGTGATTTCTGTGTTCTTATTGCATCAAAGTCAGATGGCACATGATTCTGATTTGATCGTTTTTGGTTATTCCAACACCTAAGCAAGGTGGTCTCTGCCAGGCTTTTCCCCCTCAGGTTACTTTTTTCCTTTCATAATCAAAAAGTATTAATTGGCTAGATATAAGGCTGTGTGAATACTCTGTTCCTCATCAGATTTTAATTTTATTCATTTATTTACATCAATAAGAATAAATACACCTGTTTTCTTCAGTGGGTCGCTTCTTTGAATTATAGCAGATGTGGTCAGGAGAGTCCCTTTGTTGTACCCGATGGGGATCACACATTAGTTCTTTTGTTGCCAGCATTTATAGGGAACAGGAAGGGGCTAGGGTGGGCTATAGGGAGCAGGAAGGGATTAGGGTTAGGGTGACTCTCTCCTGATGGCACTGGAGAATCTTTTTGGGGAGTATAACACGTTCAAGATGGTTTGTGTCTTTTTTTACTTTTTGGTGGTGCTGGGGTTTGCACCCAGGGACTTGTGCATTCTGTTCTGTCTTTTGACATGTTCCTCCCTATCATTTTTTGATTTCTTTCTTATTTTATTGTACTGCAAGTTGTTCTAGCCTCATCTCATTTCTTTTCTGCTCCAGGACTATAGTCATTTTTTTTTTCTTTAAAGAAATGCTATTTCTTTCAAGAATGAAAGAAAAAAAGAAAGTCTTCCTTCCTTTCTCTTTCTTTTCTTTTCCTTCCTTCCTTCCTTCCTTTCCTTTCCTTTCCTTTCCTTTCCTTTCCTTTCCTTTCCTTTCCTTTCC
>JAJEJO010000326.1:49684-72045 GCA_020662805.1 Glaucomys volans
CTCCCTCCCTTTCTCTCTCTCTCTCTCTCTCTCTCTCTCTCTCTCTTGAAAATTGCCTTTACAAACCAAGATCTGAGTTCTAAATATGCTCATTACTATTGGGGTGTCATTAACTTATGTATAAAGTTTATGTGTGGCTATACATACATAAATTTACATGTATTTATATTACTCTTTATACAACAAAAAACATGGTTTCACACAGATATTTCCAACTTTATTCCTTTACTAATAGGATCCATTCTAGTTTTAGTCTTCCAATTTCCCATATTAAAATCCTTGCCCTTATATCTCATGGTACTTATTTCCCTGGTCAGTCCCCTGTGTAGTCTTCTACTGGCACCTTTGCTACTTCCCCTTTTTCCATTCATTGTAGAGACCTCTTGGGCCCTATTAGAGACTGAATGCCATATCTTCTCAAAATTCACATGTTAAAGCACTAATTCTTCAAAGAGATGGTGTTGAGGGTGGTGTTTGGGAGGTAATTAGGTTACCATGAGGTAATGAGGGTGGAGCCCTGTGACAAGATTAATATCCTAATAAGAAGAGGAAGAGACACCAGAGTTATCTTATTTAGGCCACTTGGACCATGGTATAGTCAGCCCTCCAGATCTGTGAGTTCAGCATCCTCAAATCAAAAATAATTCATAAAATAATTACATCTGTACTGAACATGGAAAGACTTTTTCCATCATTATTATCTAAATAATACAGTAAAACAGCTATTTACATAGTACTTACTTTGTATTGGATACCTTAATCTAGAGATGATTTTAAATATATGGGAGGATGTGTGTAGGTCATATGCAGATACTATATCACTTTATATAAGGGACTTGAGCATCAGAGGATTTTTGTATTTGTTGGGGGTCCTAGAATCAATTCCCCATGGATGGTGAGGCAGGACTGTGTTTCCTTAAAGCAGCCTGAGCCAGGAGAGGCTCAGAAACCCCATGCTGCACTCCCCTTCCATCTCCAGCTCAGATATCTTCTTTACCTGTCTTGGGGTTCGAAATCCCCTTGTAATGTTCCTTCTGATGGATTCTCTCCTCACCCTGCTTGGCTTCTCACATCCATGCCAGGCTACTGTGCTTTGCTTATCCTTGCATTGATGTCTACCTTGCTCAGCTTCATGTAATTGAATTTTCATAAAGGGGAAGAGTGGCAAGCCAGAGATGGAGTGGTGATGCAGACTTATGCACCCAGAGATCTCACTGGAGGCACCTGTAAGTGCCAACAACAGTCCAGTTTGAAAATCACTAAAATAGCAAAATTGTCTGACATGGTGTATCTTTAGAGTTGTGGCTAGCAACTATAGCCTTTGGGCCAGTTCTAACCTGCGGCCTGATCAGGTATAAGCTGTGAGCTAAGAATGGGTTTTACATTGTTTTAAGGGTTGTTTAAAAAAAAAAAATACAGGCTATGTAACAGAGACCATGTATGACCCACATAGCCTAAGATATTTATTATCTGATCTTTTATAGAATACTTTCTGATCCCTGCCTTTGAAGGTCATTATTTCTTAAATATAATTTCTTTAAATTGGACTTTTGAGAGTTTAAGACTGTCTCATCTGTAAAACAAAAAAACCCCCCTCAGATTCTTAATATTCTGTATTCCCAAAGAAGTGCAGATCCATATACTTTGAAAAGATACTAGCCATAAAGTAACCTTTAAGACTTTGTAAGACAAATGAAGAGGCCTGATCAAAATTTATACCTGAACATATGGTCTGCCCTTGTTGTTAGGTGACACTCAAATAGATGGAATGTGACATCAGGTGGATAGCTTGCCTTCTGCATTTAAGAGGGAGCCATGGGGGGTTGGAGATGTAGCTCAATGGCAGAGCAGGTGCCTAGCATGAGCAACGCTCTGTGTTTAATCCCCAGAACCAAAAAATAAATAAATTAAAAAATGACCATGGTTCTCTGCACCTCTGTTACACATTTCAGCTGAGCACATCTCAGCTTCATATAGCACATTTCTGAATATGCCACCATCACTTTCTTTGTTAATTACAATTCAGTGTACGTCTTCATCCCATTCTGTGCTTTTCATTCCTGTTGGACAGGGACTGCATTTTACTTTTGCTGCCTACACTGAGTACAGTAATCTGTGTTTAACATAAATTGAATTAGTCTTTTCACACCTGGTATTCATGTATCACTTTTTTTCATTCATTCTTAAAATAGGACAGAAAGTTTTTCTTGTGTATCTTTTGTTTCACTTAATCCTGTTCTCCTTAGCAAAGCCCTGTATATCAGTTAATAATATTTTGCTATGATTTACTATAAGATGTAACGTGATTTTAATGCAGGTCTCTGCAAGGAAGAAATGTGTTGTGAGACTTTGACCTTGTGATGACGGTGAAGGGTACTGTTTGACCTGATCAAACTCTAATGTAGCTTGATTTCCTTTAGGTTCTGTTTGCTGCTTTTTCCTGAGGCAGTAGCTTTAGGGTCTATAGTGAAAAGGAACAGAGAGATATTTAACCATTTTTGTTTCCTTAATTGTATGGTTTCATCAAAGATAAATAATTTGTTTGGGTTTTATTTTTAATTACCAGAGAGCCAAAAGAAGGAGGCATGCCCATGGATGTTTCCATAATGCCATCCTCGGTCCAGATGAAAACCCCTGCAGGCTGCACAGAGGTCCAGCTCCCAGCAGAGGTCAGGCTTGTACCTTCCTCCTGCCGTGGGCTGCAGTATGTCACTGGAGATGGACTGCACCTGCGACTGCAGGCGCAGGCAGAGTTCAGCACGAGTGAGTTGGTTTACCACTGCCCTTCATTCTTTATTTGCATTTTTTCTAGTAATCGAAGATATTTGTTCTTTAAGCTGGATGTTTCCTAGGTGAAGACTCCTTATCAGTGCCAGGAAAAGCTAGGACTGAGAAGATCTGGGGTGTTTCAACACCACTTTTTACTAGCTATGTGCAATTGAACATGTCACTTAAACTTTCTGGGCTTCATTTCTTTCTTTTTAGTGTTTTGTTTTCTAAAAATAGACTTTTTTATTTTTTAAACACGTCTATGTTCACAGCAAAATCAAGTGGAAGGTACTGACTTTTCCCCTAGAACCTGTTTTTTCCCTTCAATTGTACAATTGCCTGACTCACAAATGGGATGTGAAGATGTGAAAATTAAATCAGATGGTAATTGTGCAAGATATGGTTGATCTTAAAGCACTGCATGGACATTCATTCATTCAACAAACAGCTTAGCTCATACTCTGTGAAATGGGTTGATCTAGGTGCAGGGGATACAGTAGGGAACAAGCTAGGGAAGGTCTCTGTGCTCATTGAATTTACATGCTAATGGGTGGGAATAGATACTAAACAAATAATTTATTGCATAGTGAGAAAAATGTTACAGGTAAAGTAAAGCAAATAATAGGATGGGGGTGACTTAGAGTTAGCAGAGAGTAGGAAGTCAGGGAAGGCCACTCTGGGTAGTTGATATTTGACCAGAGAACTGAATGATGGAAATTATCCCTTCCATATAGAGACTGTTCCAAATAGCACAGCACATGAAAAGGTCCTGAGGTTGACTGTGATGCATAATTTGATTTTAATTATCACTGTGACTATTATAAACACAGTATTTTGTAATTGTATACAAATTAAAATTACATTTTGATTCAGTAAGGGCATAGAAAATTTTTTTGTGAGATCTCATGATTATTTATTAAAAAAATTGGCTTATTGCATTTCTTAAAGTCTAAGTAATATGCTTTGGAGGATTAAAATGATCTGAAAAGGCGAAACAGTAGAGGGAGTTTCACTCCTGTTTTGCTTAAGAGTAACTTTTGCTAAAGTTCTGGCTTAGTGAATGATAAGTTTAAATTGTAAAGAGTTGGTTTTAGGATCAAGGGGCAGTGAAGAGAGATGTCATAGAGCTTATGTGGCATAGGATAAACACTGAGAATGACAGTTGAAATAATCCTGGAAAGGAAGATGAGGTCACCAAGATGGACAACTAGACTAACAGACTCCCTGAGTGTACTTAACAGTCGGCGGAGGAAGTGTTGTTTCAGGGAAGAGGCTGTGGGAGTCTGTATCTTTGATGTCATCCCCTTCTTTAGCAACAGTAACCATAGCAGGAATTTTGTGTGGAGTCTAAGCTGGGGAAAGACAGGCATGAAAACCCCAGTGTTTTCTAGGATTGTGGTTTTAAGGATGGAAGAACGGAGACCTGCGGAGACATAGAATTGAGTTGTTGCCCACCCATATTCTGTAACTGTGAACATACAGATAGCAAAACTGCAATTATTTTTTTTAAAGACTAAATCAATGAACACTGGCTAAGCTTAACTGTAGGATAAAATGATTGCCATGTGTTGGTTTGCATATTGTTTGTGTTCATTGGTTTCCTATTCCTTTACACTTACAAAACATTTTACTCAGGTATAGGAAAAGAAAAACTTAAGACCTGTTGCATGGTACATGAAAGGGTAAAGTAGATTCTTGGGCACTTAATTGCTTTAGTACTTTCCACATCAGAGGTAGGAAATAAATATTTGCTAAATGAATAAATATCAGGTAGATACATGCTTGGCGATATGAACTTGAACCAAATTGAACTGTAGGAAGTAACTTGAAATTGTTAGCATTTGATTGTTTCAGGGATTTTTTAAAAATGCACTTTTTAATAAGCGTATCCTATCGGGAAAACCATGATAGACATCATAGTGATAACACTATTTTGATTGTACATTAATAGATTTGTGACCCAGCAATGGAACTGGCTACCTGGGATCTGCGATAGCGCTAATGTTGGATTCAACCCCAGCAGCATTGCTCTCCCAGGATTCCTCTGTATCAGAAAGTTCTGACTGTTAAGCCTGACCCAGTGGCCAGCAGAGGGTAGTGTTTCCTTGAAAATTTATTTATTGGTTCTGGAAAGAACATTTTGGATGTCTTACCTAGGTCTCCTTTTTATTTCTTCAGTAATACTATTTATTTCACCTTAGTGTTATAGGAATTTGTATACCCTTACAAATTAAACTATAGAGTTCTTAATTGCCAAGGTTAAAATTTTCTAGCATCAGTTTTTTTAAGTCTTAAAATATATGCAAAATAACGAAAACCAAATTCAACTTGCTCACTTCTAATGGCTATGACCTCATTTCTTCAATTAGGTTTTTATAGCAAATATTTTAGAGTTTTTTTAAATTAAAAAAAAATATTTTCCACAAATGGAATAATAGAAACTAAGGGAGCATGCTGCCTTCTGCTGCAATTTCTCATATTGTGGGAAATACATATTTTCCCCACTACTTTCAACAATTTCTCACAGCTTATATCAGAAATTGAATTTTGGTCTTGGAAGATTGGACTCTTCTCTGGAACCATCATGTTCCCAGGGACCTACCCCTTAAAGTCCAATTTCAAGACCCATTTTGTTTGTACATCCTGGTAATGTGCCACCAATTTTCAACCTTGTTAAAACCAGATTAAACTTACATTTTAGGAGCTCTGTCTGCTAGCAGTCACACCGATGACAAACTCCATAAGAACAACAGAGAGAAGCTGAACATAGGGAATATCTGGTAGTTGGCTAGAGGTGAAGGAAGCAGGCCATCTTTATTCACCCCTAGTGCACATATTCATAGCAGTAACTCATCAGTGTGTCAATATGGGTAATCTAGGGCAAAGCCTAGCTCTGAAACTCTTGGCAAATCTGTTGTTTTTGAAAACACTTTGCAGTGTTGGCTTCTGGTTAAGTCATGTGACTCATTTAATACTAATTAAATGTGTACTTCTGTGTAGATTATAGTGTGTAATTCATTGTGACTTGTAAACGCTTTAAGTATGCTAATATATTTATTCCAAATCTCTAAGACTTGCTATTTCGTTGATTTTCTTTAGAACTGATTTCAATGTTTAATCAAAGCTTACGAGCCCAAGAATGTTGCACATTTTACTGCCAATCCTGCGGTGAAGTCCTAATAAGGGACAGGTGAGGAATGCAATTAATACTGATTAATTCTGTGCCTGGGAATATTTTTTTTTCTTTTTTCCTTTCGCTATTAGAATTTTTGAAGTCAATTACCAAGGGAGCAGTGTATGGTCTTAAAATGAGAGCCAGTGTAATGTCATTTTGAACAAAATCAACCACAGACCTTGTCAGCAACCAATCCGAATAGTGGGCTCTTCTCAAGGAGATAAAGGGGACCCATAGGATATTGGCTGAGGTAGGATGGCTGTTTTTGGTGGAGGAGCTGGGGCAAGTCCCCGAATCTCCTCTCTTCTGAAGAGATGTGGGATCTCTCTTGTTTGTTTAGTACATCACAGTGGTGGGTGAGGGTTTCCACGTGAAGTGAATTTTCTACCTTGGAGAAGCTTGTAAAGCAAGACTTTTGATCTGATTTCTTTCAGTGCCTTTCTAAAATCTATTTCCTATTTCTTCTGCTTATTAAAAAAGCATACAGAGCACAAATTAACCTTTTCCCAGTGATTAGGTTAATCTTGTAACCCGTTCTCCTTGTGATGTGCTGTGATTACCCTACTGAGACTGGAAGGGCTCTTTTGCTTTTTCCTTTGCATTCCCAGGTCGACTTTTAAAATTATTACTGTTGTTTTTGTCTTCTGTCTTCCTCCTATCAGCCTTGTTATTTCCTGTGCACAAACCCTTCCCCTTGAACTTTCAGTTTCTAATCACTTATGGGCTGGAAGGACAAATGAAAACCTTATTTTTTTTTTAAATATTTTTTTAGTTGTCAGTGGGCCTTTATTTTATTTATATGCTGTGCTGAGAATCAAACCCAGTGTGTCATGCATGCTAGGCAAGCGCTCTACCACTGAACTACAACCCCAGCCCCAGTGAAAACCTTATTACTGTTAAAAAATACTTAAAGAAGTAACTTGGAATTCTTTGACAGATTTCCTGAGCGAAGTGTCTGAGACTTATAAGTGAATGGATCCTTCATATCTGAAACGTGCTCCTCTTCCAGTGCCCTTGTCTCAGTAATGCCAACCTCTCCCTGTGTCCTCAAGGTAGAAACATGGTGGTGGTGTGTTGGAGTCCTCCTTCTTTCCCCATAGTCATCTGCTACAGTGGTTACTTCCTTGGGAACCTCAGTCCACTTCCTCCACTCCACTGCCTTAGTCAAGGCCACTGTCTCCTCACCTAGTCACACCTGTTGCCAGCTTTGTCTACTTAGCTTTCCTCCACTTTTGCCCTTGTCTGATCCATTGCTACATGATTGAGTGGTTATTCTGAAATGCAGCTGTCTCCCCTGTTCAGACCCCCACCATGTTCCCCTATTTCTTTCAGGATAAATTCCTTACATCTTTACATATCACATCACTTCCTTTATGAGTTCACCTCTATGTACCTCTCGTCCTCACTTCTGACCCCGTTCACCCTCCTTCCCAAAACACACTACTGTGTCTTGCTCAAATTCTGTGCACAGTTCTGGAGATCAGCATGCTGTCCCAGTTTCTTCCTGCTTTTCTTTACCCTGGCATCTTATGGAAGCTACTCCCTTTTCTGAATGTACCCATACCCTCTCACCCCCTGGTTAGCCCCTAATGTACTTCAGAATTCAGCTGGCAGTCCTCTACTACTGGGAGTCTTTTCTGAACCCTGGCTTGCTTTAGATGTTCTTTTAAGGTTTATTTGCCCATCTTCACAAGTAAATGGTAGGCTTTGGGGACAGGCAGGGAGAGTCTTCTTGATTTCTGTATCCTTCATTCCCACTGTTGAGAGTACAGTGTAGGCTAATGACTAGCAGTTCAGACTGAGAAGTCAGACTGAGTTGCATCTGCCATTTACTAGCTGTATGACCTTGGACAAGTTACTTAACCACTCTATGCCTCAAATTCCTTATTGAGAAAATGTGGATAACAATAGGCCTTACCTCATAGGATTGTTGGGAGAATCAAATGATGTTGTATATAGCAATGTCTGGCACATTGTAAGCATTCAGTATTTGTTCACTACTATGATAATTATTCTTATCATCATCATCATCCTTGGCATCAGATGTGGTGCCTGGTGAATAGTTTGCTCTCAATAAATTTTTGTTAGGTTGAATTGAATAAACCTTGGTGTGTTTATTTTGTCCTTCCACCAGCCTTTCTTGCTTGCTTCCTGATTCCTGGCAGCATCCCAGGTAGATGAGAAGGCACAAAGTTACTCCTGTGTTTAGGGGAGGTTATAAATGGAGCATCCTCAGAATGATTATCTTGAGTGAGAAATGAGGTAGCTTCATATCTACAGAGGAGAGAGGAGCATTTTTGCTCAGATTACCTAAAGGTTGAAATTGCCACAGAATGTGTGCTTGGTGACAGGCCCGCTTTATCCTGAAAGGTCCAAGAGATCCCACTTTTACATTGTTGTTCAGCCACAAATGTTGCCCTCTTCTCAGTCCATTTCAGACTTTGGTTTAATTCTCAGATGAAGTTTCTGAAACACTGACTTCTATACAATCATGAGGTGACCTGGAAGTTATACTTATCTTTAATGAATAAGTTAAATTCAGCATGGCAGTGTTTCCTTGTGCCACTTAAGGGATTTTGTTAGTTCATTATTGGCTAATATTTGTGCTTTACTGGAAAAGGAGGAGGGTTTTGAAGATTCTCACCTACAGTGCCTGCTTTTCCTATCAGGAACTATATTTTCTGTTTTTTTTCAATCCCATCTATGATCATGGAGTTGAGAATTAGAAGGGTGTGGAGGCTAATAATGAAGGACAGCATTCACTCTCCCTAGCCCTGACTTCTGGGAGGCCATGAGGGTAGGGGAGGAGCAGGAGAATGGGACCTGGGTTTGAACTCCAGCCTTACCACTTAAGAGCTGGGAGGCCTTGTTTGTTTCACCTCAGTATCTGCTAATAAAGCCCATTTCCCAAACTTGTCAGGAGAGTTAAGGAGTGTAACATACACAGTGTTACATGTATATTACACTGTATATATATACATACATTACTATATATTACATAGTAATATCTGTCAAGTTTTTTTCAATTGGTTTTATAGAGTCCTTCTACTGTGTTTTCTGAATTGTTCTTATTAGCACACTGACAAATCATCTAGTTCAGTGTTTCAAACTGTTTTGTTTCAGGACTCATAGTCCGTATGTATCAGAGAAATGAATCACCTTTCTTTTTTCCCCTTTCTGAGAGGATAAACAGTGGACTTTGCTCTCATTTCATTTAAGTAAGGCTAACCTGAAAGCCTTTTCATACCACATCTGTGTGTCTGGCCTGTGTATGGCTCTTGAGCTGCACAGAGAAATCCTTCGTAAGTGACTCAAGTCTTTGCTTACATCTCACTCTTAGGCAGTAAGCCCCGTGACTGTTCAACGAAAGGCAGTGCTTCTTCTAGGCTCTGCATAGAGGTCTCGTGCTGACTATTGATGTCAACCAGAGTGGGCTTCTCACTTTCCCTTGGTTTCCTGTTTTATGTGAGTGATAAGGACAACTCTAGTGGTCCTTAAATAAAAACAAGGCCAAAGGTGTTTCAAAAGAGTTCGTATCTGCTATAATCAAAATAATTGTAAACATCTTTCCTAGAAGGTACTGTGGACTATGTTGACTGACTTGTAGTTCCTCTAATAGGAGTAGTGGGTGGAGTGAACACCTACCACCAAGCCTTCTTATCTTAGAAGTAAGGTACTTTAATTTTCTGGGCCTCAGTCTCTTTGTAAAATGAAGAAGTTGGATTAGATAAACTTGACAAAGTCCTATTGGCATGAAACTTTTCTCATTGCTCAACCCCATTATACTTTGGATTTCAGTGAATCATTATTATTTGGATAGTACAAGGCTAATGTTGGTTCCTTTTTTTTTTGATTTGCTATCAAGCAAAATATGGAAATAAGATATAGGGACAGTTTAAACAAATAAGATTCATTAATGACTTTTAATGCTTAATACCTGAGCACATGAAATCTGCAAATTAATGACGACCCTTTTTCTTTAGGGTCACAAGCTCCTAGCTAATTTGTTTTAGTTATCTGAAACTAAATAATGCCTTATTTTGTTTTTAAAATAAAGTTAATAAAGTTCTCCAATTTATAGATCAGCAGAGTTTTTCATGAAATTTGTCTGAATGTTTTGATTATTTTCTTATTGAAACCAAATAGTTCATAATATCAAGCAACAATAATAAAATTACTTTGTGAACAGTCTCTGAAATAGACAAGTGGTCATTGTGTTGGAAATTTGTTACAATTTTTAGAAACAAATTCACGTGAGACTTGAGTGACGTTAGTTGGCACAAGAGATTTTCAGATCTGGCCCTTTTGATTGTCTGACCATTTCGAAAGGAGTATTCTCCTGAGGTCTCTGAAACAGTCCAACCTTTTCCACCTGTACCTGCATACTAGGTTTCAGCCCAACACTCATGAGGGTATTAAATTTTAGGACACCAGCAGGATGGACTTTATGGAAGCAGGCGATGATGGATTTTCAAGCTGCTTGGTTGGTCCACTTGGCACACCAACTATAATTGTAGTCTGAAAATAACTACTTCTGTGAGTACAGTTGCTTTTTTAGTGAACGAAAACAAAGCAATTAAAAAGTGCAGAACTGGGGGGTGTAGCACCGTGGTAAAGCATATGCTTAGCACACAAGGCCCTGGGTTCAATCTCCAGCACTAAAAAAATAAGGTGGAGCACAAACTGGATTATTGGCAACATTGTGCAGTCTTTTGGAATAAAATTACTATACTTTTAAAGGTGTAATCATACTATGTTATAAGTGTTAAAATGTGAAGCTAGTTTTAGAGGACTCATGGCCTACCAGTTGGAGAATGTCACCTGAATTTATCTAAATTGCAATAGTCATATTTTGAGCTTTTGATATTTGATGTTATTCTTAAGATCCTTAATGTTCATTTGGTTTTAATCTACCTACAAAAGCCCTGTTACTACCATTGTTATGATCACTGATTAATGACTGATTTTAAAGTTAGAGGACGTTTTTTTTTTATATATACGTTTAAGTACCAAATAGAACATCATTAATCAATAGCATTGTTAAAATTGTGTAAGTTATTTTCTAGAAAGTTATGCTGAAGCTGCATTAAAAATAACTAGCAAATTTTATTTTATTATAAACATATGTTGTTCATGATAGGTTCTTAAGCTCAGAAAAAATTTAAGAAATCATTTCACTTTTTTTTCTTAGCTCCAGCTGGTTTTTACCTAAACTACCTTGGAAAAAAATGGTGTCTATTTTATTTTGAAAGTTCTCTTGGGAAGTAGATAATATCAAAGTCCATTTTTCAGGGTTTTAGATAGATATACTTTCAGTAGAGCTGTGATTAAAATACATCTTTTGTTCTTAAAGGTTTTATTTTTTTTTCAAAACATCAGAAAAATTTCTCTCTGCTGTAAAACCCCTTTTATCTTTGCAATGACTTGCGAATTAGGCACTTTCTTGCTCCTGATGTCTTACATAGGTGGTTAAAGGATGCATTATGACTTTTATTCACTGTGATATGGGGTCAAGTTAAGTTTGAAATCCCATATTTTCTGTTAATGTACATTGAGTTTCCCAGGTTTCTATAAAAGCATTTTCATTTCTTTGACCACATATGAGATTTTCAAGGGTCTGTTTATTGGCCCTATAGCAGAATGCCAGGAGATAGAGAGTCTTAAAGATGGAGAAGATCCAGGAGCCTATTCAGAACTAAACAGGCAACTTATTTGCCTTCTTGCTTCTTGGTGAAAATCACACTCTGACCTGTCATTTCCCTTCTTAAAATACTATACTGCTTCCCACATGTCTGTAGGACTGAGTCCTACCCATTGGCATGGCATGTGGCACCCCAAATAGTCCACTGCCATCCCACCTCCCCAGTCTCTTCTATTGTTATTTTGCATTGCTAGTGGAGGGAAAGAGTTTAGTTTTGGAGCCAGGAAGACCTGGGTTAAGATCACTCATCACCTCTGATTCTGTGAACTTGTGAAGGTTATTTAACACTTCTGAGCCTCACTGTTCTCCCCTGTAACAGGGGAATGGTAATTCTTATCTCACAGAATCATGAGCATTAAATATACAGTTCTGTGTGTACATGTGCAGGCTCACAAAACTACCATAGGGCATATTTTTTACCAGCTTGCCAACAGGGCAGCATCAAGAATACCTCTGCTACCATGCAGCAGTTCATGCAAGTGTCAGTTCACATACAAGAGGACTCTTGTGTGCCCACAAGACACAGTTCTAGGTACAAAGCACATGATCCACATCAGGCAGGTTTAATTGCTGCCTTGGCAGTGTCTCTTGTAAGAACGCTCTGGGCATAGTTTCTAGGGTTCCACAGAGACTGTATTAGGGAAGCCCAAAGAATGGAATTCTTATCAGATATTCATAGCACTTTCACAGATTCTTCCCAGTCCAGATGCAATTTACCAATCAGGGGTCATTTTTACTGTAAGCTGTGTTGCCTAGCAATGTATTCGATGCCTACGATCTTACCTGGTTTCCAGGGTAACAGAACTAGGTGGTTAAACCAAAAATCAGGTTCTTAAGCAGCAAAGGGAAGGGTTTGTTAATCTTTTCATCCCAGTATGCAACAGACTCAGCCTGGGGCCTCACACATTATAATTATCAAAATATGCAACAAATAGGAACTATGCCGGACAGTAGGAATGTAAACAGATGTAGTAAACAGATGTAGTGCCTGTCTTCATATCTTTTCTTCCATGATGCTCTAAATTTCTTCCACTGTCTGTAGAACTCCTATTTATCCTTTAAAGGCCAGTTCAGATGTTACCTTGTCTCTAAAATTCATATACAGTCTCCTTTCTAGCACTTTGTATGAATTGCCCTGAATTCAAGGATTGGTTTTGGGTGTCCTGAATCCCCTACATTAAATGCAGATTTTGTGTATATGTGAAAGTGTATGCTTGAGGAAAGGGATGCTCATCATATTTTCAAAGTAATCTGTACAACCCCTCCCTACCCCCAAAAGTTTGGAGTCCCATTACTCTGGTATGAGCTTTGTTATTTGTTTATAAGTCCTTATTTCCTATTGGAATGTGAGCACCTTAAGAGAAAGGGCTATAAGTATTTGAATACCTGATTCATAGTAGACTCAAGGAAATGTATTTTAAAAGAATCACTTCTCAATATCTTCTATATGCTCAGCAGCTTGAAAGATGCCAATAGTACAGCATTTCCTAATTTGAAAGGGAAAGTTCTTCCTTACATTATACTAAAATCAGCCTTTCTTGTTCCTCCCTCTGTCCTCTAAAGTTGTAAGTTAAATGTCTACCTTCTTTTAAGCTGTAATTGCCCTTCTGTGATACTCATAGTTGATTGGGAGAACAAAGAGAAGGTTAACATAAGGGAATTTATCTATCTATCTATCTATCTATCTATCTATAGATATTTACATGTGTATTTATATATAAATTTAATTTAAAAAGATACAATCACAACTTAAATATTTTAACTTGAAACTTCTGAATATAATTTACTAATATTCTTTTAGGCGGAGAAACTGCGGAGAACACCTGAACCAGATGATTAAGATTAATATCATTAATGATAAGTCATGTTGATATAATATACCTTATGATATAATGTAATGAGAAAGGCACCTCACCTTTGTGGAATCTTTCTCCAAATCTATAACTCCACTGTAATCATGAGACAATATCAAGCAAACTCACACAGAAAGACATTTTATAGAATACCTAACCAGTATGCTTTAAATATCTCAAAGTTTTGAAAAATAAAGATTGAGAAACTGTCATAGACCAGTTCAGACCAGGGACACATGATGACTAAATGCAGTGTGTTAGTACAGATCTAATCCTGGATCTGACAAAAAACACGTTAGTGGAAAAAATGGTGAAATCGAGATAAAAAGTCTGTAGTTCTGGCAGATCTATCATAGTTATATAAGATATTAACATTAGATAAAGCTGGGTGAATTATATATGGGAGCTATCTGTACTATCTTTGTAATTTTTCTGTAAATCTAAAACTATTCCCCCAAAATAGTTTAATGAGTAATAGAAGAAATCACATAAGAAAGTGCTAGGTGATTTAAAATTTAAGACATGTAAACCAAATTAGAAGGTAGTAATACTGAAAAAATATTTATAACAAATGATAGACCATGGAATAATAAAATATAGAATATATTTTAAAAATCAATAAGAACATACTATTGCTTCATTGGAAAGTAACTCTGATCACAATTCACAGAAGAAACACAGTGGCCAATAAATATAAAAACCAGTTCAGTCTCATCAGTATTTTAAGAGTTGCCAACTAAGCAGTATTGAGAATATTTTTACTTGTGCAGAGACAGGAAAATGATTCAATTAAGAAGAGAATAAGTGAAAGAATTATAAATTGATAACACCTTTCCAGAAAGGAAGTCAACAAATGTGTATTGGGCTTTAAAGTACGCATACAATTTGTGCTTAGAGTCTTACACTGATGAGATTTTTTTCCCAAGGAATAATCAGATATACACATAAATTTTCTAATGGGAGTATTCATCACAGGATCATTGATAATAAAGAACTCAAATCTTATCCAACAGCAAGGGAATGACCTAAGGTTCTGACATACCTACAGAATAGAATATTATAGTCATTATAAATCATAATATAACTACATAAAACAAAAGCAAGATACAGTTTGTATATATCCTCTGATCCTAGACCACTTGTGTATATGCACAAATGTATCTCTTGAAAGGATGGTAAAGAAATACGCCATCATGTTTAAAAGTAGTTACTTTGGGTAGTAAGAAAAGGATGAATTTTGTTTTCTTTATACCCTTTTGCATTTTCAAAATGATCTAGAGTGAGTATATATTACTTTTATAATTGGAGGAAAATTGACATTGTAAGTATGTGGCTAATGAGTTTCTTTTGTCTTTCATGCTGATTTAATTAAGAAAATGTTGGTTCCATTTTGTGCTGTGAAAAATTGTTTTTCCTCTTTCCACCAGGAAGCTCCTCAGGGTTCTCCCACTGCCAAGTGAAAACTGGGGAGCTCTGGTTGGAGAGTGGTGTTGTCATCCTGACCCCTTTGCTAATAAGCCACTTTATCCACGAGAGAATGACTGTTTCATAGGGGACTCTTTCTTCTTGGTGAATTTAAGAAGTGATTTGTGGCAGGTAAGACCTGAACCAGTTCCAGTTGAGATGTGCTTTTTTCTGGAATCATTTTAAATTGATAAAGTATTTTTCCATCATCATGCTAACTTAGAGATTAACTTAAATGCCAGTTTCCCCAATCTTTTCCTAATTCAGAGCTTGTTGAAGAAACTGTTCCAAAAGCCCAAATCCATTATTGTCAACTGCCTCTGTCCTCTAGCTCTGCTCTATTGATTTGAAAAGTGCCTTATGGAAAAAAAGAAAGAAGAGCTTTATGTAAATGTATACACAGAGACTGGAGGAGCTGGAGAAGAAGACTTCTTCATGCACAGATTTAGGAGTACTACTGTTTTACAGCCCAAATACCCTCCTTTCTTGTTTTCAGGACAACATTTCATAATCTGTGTGCATTTTAATCTCAACAGTCTGATTTAAATTAGAAGTGTACCAGGATATGTACCATACAATTAGATCTGGGTATTTTACTGTGTATGCCCATAGTCTTGACTTCTGCTGATGTTATAAAAGCAGATCCCGTCGAGGAAAATGAAAGAATTGGGGAATGGAAATAAGGCTCATGCTGCAGTGTCTAAGTTGGTGCTTGACAGCATGACGTCAGGTGACAGACACTTGTGAAATAATTTGTTTTTTCTCACTGCAGAAAATAAGTGATTTACTTTATTTTTAAAGGAAATCAATGGCATTGATTTGGCCCTTGGTAGGAATCATCCCCCAATAGCCAATCAATACAGATGTGATTTAAAAAGTAAAGAAAATCATTGCCAGAGAATCTCATTTCAACATCTGATTACTGGTAGGAACAAACACATTGTATTTTAAATTTCACTAACTTATTTAATTTTTGTAATCAGAACTGCAGAAAACCTCCTGCAGAAAACATGCAGCACTTAGACAACTCTCACATTGTAAATTACTTTATAGAACTATTTTGAAGGAATTTGTCAAATATCCAGAGTAAGTTGTTGTCAGTTATAAGTAATTAAATGCCTCATGTCTCACCTCAAAAAGAAATTCCTTTATCTAAATATGGTTCACTGTAAATTGAAGCACTTTAGCATTCTGTATTTTTAAAAAATAAATAAGAAGTTAATATAAATGTTATAGTTACATTTAAGGTGATTCTATTGAATTTATGTTTTAGTCTGAATCTATATATTTCCTTATTTTACTTGTTTTCCATTTTTATGAGTAAACTATATGTCTTGAAAATATTTGGAAGATGTGAAGGGCAAAAGAGTGGAAAAGATTAAATAAGAGAAGTCATGTTTCCCTTTTAGGTACTCTTTGTTCTGTGCTGAGATATATTCTTCACATCTCATCAGTTATATGATGCCACTTATAAGTATTTCTCTTCATTGTAAATGGCTATTTTATACATTAAAATAAGATTATTCATATTTAGACATTACAATTTTTGTTATCAAGGAGACTGTGGGAAATTACTATCATGACAAGCTGCAGTTGACAAGATTGTTTTCAAGTTGGTCTAGATGGAGGTTTCACTTTAATTGCATATTGTAGCAGTTGAAAGAGTGTGCCTGTGACCAAAATAGTAACATAAATTTAGAGAGACTGCTTAAACAGTGCTCTCAAGGCTCCTGTGGGAACAAGGCTGCTCTGTGCTATTGAAAACCTATTTCTCATATCACCCAGTCTAGCCATCTAGCAGGGTTTTGAAATGTCACATGGTGATACAGCATCCTAATGGTATCTCTTGGGAAACATTTTTTTTTGGTGAGACAATATCAAGGGTCCTTAGAAATTGAAACAACACAAAGGAAAATAAAAACGAGGACAGGAGGCTAATCCACCTCTCTGAGCAGCACTGCCATCTCTCAGATATATTGATTTAATTAGTCCCCAACAATGTCTTTCTTTGAGGTTTGCTCTGTAGAGTTCCCACACTGTTAGGCTGCTTCATTACATGACTTGCTTTATTATTTCCTTGAACACAGATCAAGAAAAATGCATTACAAAGCAGAGATTCTCTTTAAGCAAAATTAACGTGCTAGAATATCTTAATTAAAATGATCTGGTTTTAAAAACAGCACATAGAGCCCAACATTATTTCGTTCCTTCAGTACCCTCTTGGAGTTTGCAGAATCTTCTTTGTGCCTTCATCAGTGTGGCAGTGTGTGCTTATTTTCAAACAATTTCTGCTGAAGATTCCCCATTCCTGTAATTTGTTTGTCATCTCTTGTACTATTTTCCCCATGTACTAACATACTGCCAATTTTGTGTGTTGGAACAGAATGATAAAGATGGCATTTCAACCTTTTATAAAATTCATATTATCAAAACTTCAAAAATATAAGCCAGTGTGTGGTGGCTCATGCCTCCATTCTCAGCCACAAGGGAGGATCTCTTAAGTCCAGAGTTCAAGGCCAGCCTGGGCAACATAGTGAGATGCCATTTCAAAAACAAAACAAAACACAAACAAACAAACAGACAAACAAAAAAACAAAAAACACTTAGAAAGTATAGCCAGACTTATAACTTCATTCTATTTAATAAAGAAAAACAACATTGAACTTTGATTATACTATTACTGATATATATGACCAATAATTTATTGGTTTTGGTAATTTGTTGTATTAAATTCATAAGTGAATCTTTTTGTGTTCTTAGAAAAATGTATTGTTTAAGTTTGTAAACATTCACAGAGATAAAAATAATAATATCACTTTCAATACACCAATCATCTTGATTTAAAAAGTGTTCTTTTTCTTTTGTGAAAGTGTTTTTAAAGCAAAACCTAGTATTATGTGATTTCACCCTATATGTTTCAGAATGTATGTCTAAAAATATGGATTTTTTAAGATACTCCTAATGTCATTATCACACCTGATAATAAATGATATAGTATCCAGCCCTAACAAAATTTCCTAAGTGCCTTAAAAGTGTCTTTTATTATAAGCTTATTTGAATGAAGATCCATTAATTTGGTTGTTTGAGGTAATTTGCTTTTTGTTGATCAGATTTTTTTTTTTTTTTTGTATATGTGTGGTACTAGGTATTGAATCCAGAGGCCCTCTTCCACTGAGCCACAGCCTTTTTTATTTTATTTTGAGATAGGATCTTGCTAAATTGTGAAGGCTGGCCTCAAACTTGCAATCCTTCTGCCTCAGCTTTCCAAATCACTGGGATTATAGGAACTACCGGCATGAGTTACCACACCTAGCTAGTTGTTGATCAGATTTTAACATCCTGATCACCCATGTCCAATAAGGGTAGAATCTTATTTTAAAAACAAACACACAAAGAATAAAAAATTTTTCCTGCTTACTAAAAGACAATGAGAAATGTTGTATGAGAACAATTATAGATGAAATGCTTAATTAAGCACCTGGCAGTTTTCTGCTTTGAGTAGAAAAATTCTTCACAAACTTTGCTGTACCAATACCCAATATTAGGTTTTAGTGAAACTCTTACTTTTTGATAAGATTTAGTGAGTGCGGTCAAATTCCACTTGTACAAAATAACATCTTTTAAAAATTATTTTTAGCATCTTGGAACTGTATAGATAGATCGTACTGTAAGAAAGCATGAAACTGCCAGGTCTACCTTCACAATTGAGCACACTGGCTTCAGGAGCTCTCTTCCTGGACCTGAGCAAACTGGTACCTTCCTTTGTTTCTGTGTCTATTCCCTCTGATGGGAATGACTCCATCCAGTCACCCGCCTTAGCCAAACTCTTCTTCTGCTGTCCGCAATATGCTGGATGCAAGGATGTCAGTACAGTGGTCAGAGATGGACTGTCTGTGGGCCCCACTTGGTGTACCTTGATAAATGCTTGAGAAAGACTGGAGAATCTGTTCAAATCCTGTGGCTAGACCAGGGAAAAATAGGATATGTTTTTGTATTATTGAAGATTTTTTTCAGTGTATGAAAGCATTCATCTCAGGAATCCTTGCTATGGAGAAGAGCTGTGGGGCATTTATGGATTTTTACTATAAAATGGATTTAAAGCTGGGTAAAAGAGTAAGTCAGACAGAAGACCTCAGTATAAATTGTTCGACTGCTTTTGACTATTTGACCTTTAACTAAAGTAAGAGATGTATTTTTACATCAATATCTGATCATACATACATTCATGCATACACACACATGCACATACACACTATAAAAACACACTGCAAGTAAAAGTTTCTTGAAGTAATACCTACCTGATGTTTAAAACAGTCATATTTCCTATTCAATTTTTTTTAAAGGCAAGCAATAACCCATGGAATTAATGCCATAAATTGATTCCTGCTAATGGTGTATGACCTGTAGTGTGGAAAACACATAGCACAGTGCTTAAAAGCATGTTTTATTATCAGGATTCAAGCATAAGCTCTATCAGTTATTAGCAGCTTGTCTATGAAACTACATTTAAATGTGCATCTTATGTAACTTGTCAGGAAATATTCATTTATACCAAGGCAATTACTTGTACTCAAATTTATACTGATTCACTAACTTATTCCAATAACTAATACATATGTTATCCCACATCAGAGAGTCACTGTCCTTACTTCATCCTACACTCTGTTCTGCAGTTTTGCAGATGGGATAGCCTTGTGTCCAGAGTTGTAAACCTCTTTTTCCCTGCCCACTTCTCCATAGCCATGTTGCAGTATACCTGGGTGGGAAGGATGTTATATGACTTTTACAGAGCTATCACTAGGATTTAAAACGGGGCATTTTTTGTTTACTAATTAGGTGAATCCAAGCTAATTAACATTGTCCTACATTATGAACTTGAATTTTTGAAGTTTAAAAAGTTTTGAAGTCTAAGGAATTTGTCTCAATAACACTCTCGATCCTTCTGGTTATAGAGCATATCTAAAATGGAAAAAATATAATTATATGAACAAGTTAGATAATTTTAACTTTAATTGTAGATTATTTGCACATAAATTACCCTGGATTAGGAGTCAAAACAATTTGAGTTCAAGTTCTCATTCTTCTGTATTCTATACACATGAGTTGGGCCAGTCATTAACCCTCTCTGCCTTTGTTACCCACCATCTGCCTGTTTCAAATTATGGCTATTTGGAAATGGATTTTAGAAATGTAAAGTGCTTCTTGTTCAGATTATTTGGCAACCTTTGGATTATCAAGAAGTGACTAGGTTTGAAAAAGTCAATCTGCATTCTATCTTAAGGCAAAAAAAAAATCTCTGCATGTGAATTATGCACACAAGCTAAATGTATTCCCAGTATTTAGTAGAGGGCAGAATAAAATGTAAAGTTCAATGTATACTCTGGAGACTATGTTAAAATTATATATTCCTTTTAAGGAAAGCTGAATGACATTTAAATGACATTTTTTCTGTTCTACAGGAACCAAAAGCAAATACCAAAGTAATTTGTAAGCGTTGCAAGGTAATGTTGGGAGAGATCATGTCATCAGGTAAGAATTTCATAAACAAAAAGCCAAAATGATTACATTCTTATTTAAAAGTCAGAAGGAGATTTTATAGCAAATACATAAGAAAAATACATGAATAATATATTTTATAGAATTGATACTTTTTAAAATAGAAAAGAATTAACATATCATCCAATATGTCAAGAAGTTTGTTTACTTTGGATGCGTAGTATAGACTTTTAAGCATTGAGGAGTTGGGTCATTTTTGATGTTTCATGTCTTCTTTGTAGTATAAAGCAATAGTACAAAGTTTGTACTTGGATCTGTCTTAAAGAAATTGGAGCCTTTTCCTCAGTACAACTCTTCAGTTAGAAGAGTTGGTGCCTGGAGATGGAGAAGTTTCTTTTCTTGGCTACCATCTGCCTCAGGGCTGTATTTTGGGGCTGGAGGTGGGAGAGGACATGTTGAAATTGAAGAAAACACATTCTGAGTTTTATACTTTGTTCCTTATTCTTTTTCCCAATGGTGTTAATTATATTTTATGTAAACTCTATGTTATACTACTTTAAAATAAAATAATGAAAATCCTGATAATTAAAATGCTGTTTAAAGATACTGTTTACAATGTCTAGAGAGCTACAACATGCTGTGTTAGCTTTGTGGGTGATGAATAATCACTTTTAATATAATTAATTAGAAGATATAATTTAAGTGAAGCTCTTATACTTAAAGGAAAGCAGATGGTGGTATATCTTGTTTGTTTAAATCATCAGCGCCTTTTAAGTAGTTACTTGTTCAGAGTAGACAGAAAAGGAAGAATGAATAGTAGTAAAGGATGCTATCCTCAAAGTCATTTTTGGAGAATGAAAACAAGCCCCATAAGCTACTCCTTAGAAAATTTAAGGTTTCCAATTTAATGTTTCTCAATAAGATGAACTGGTTTCTAAATTCTTTTCCTTCCTCCCTGAGGCCCAGTTAAAATGACAGTTTAGGAATACAAAGATGTGTATCTACAAAGACCAAGAGATGGAGAGGAGATGATAGTAATATAAACAGAACATAGAAGCAAACTGTTTAGGAGCATGCGTGGCAGCTTCTGGACTAAAAGGACCCACAGAGTGCCCCAGTAGTGGAGGGATGGAAGGGAGAGAGAGTATCACTGAGTAACTTTACAGTAGTAAGGATGAAGTTTCCAGAAGGCGAAAAGCAGTTAGTGTATAATTTATTAGGAATTAGGAAAGCATGGAATTTCTTAACAGTAGAGCTGAAAGCTAAGACAAGCAGTATCTTCCTAATTTGGAAAAATTTTTTTTTTACCCTGGAATTCTCTACACAATCAAATCATCAGTCAGATGTGAAGATAATAAATACGCTTTTGGAAATAATAAGGTTTCAAAACATAGACCTCAAAGGTATATTTTCCTTAGGAATCTATCATAGAATAAATATCTCAAAAAAATGAAGGATTCAACCTAGAAAGAGATGACATGTGTTTGGGGAAAGAGGTTATCCAAAATAGGAGAACAAAGTAAGGCCCAGAGTGAAAGATGTGCAGCTGGACCACAGAAAAATAGCCCAATTGAAGCAAGGAAAGAGAAACGATTCTAGTAAAGACTTTTTCCATTATAAAGTAAAATACTCCACATGTAACAAAATAATGTGGATAATGTTGAGACAAGCCATTTCATTATATGGGAAAAATTACCTAAAGGTGCTTAGAAAACTAAATAAATGAAAAAAAGAAGCAATTATTTGCTACAGGAAAAACACAAGGTAGCATAAGAAAAGAAACTTCTTCATGGTATCATTTTGGTCATAATAATGTAAACAGTGGATATTCATTTAACCAAACACTATGATGTAATTCATAAATATATGAGAACAACAGAATATATGAGTGTGTATGGGGTGG